>AP027104.1:13326705-13576559 GCA_028142955.1 Pinctada fucata
TTAGGAAGATTGGCGAAGTACCAGCAAACAAAAATACTGCTGTGCCAAAGAAATCAATAAAGATTATAGACTGTGGACTGAGCAGTCTACCAAAGGAATACGACCTTTCAGAAGATCAATCGAACTCTGATGACGACATCTAAATGATTTCAATACCAACCCTCTGTCCATTTGCACAATCAGTCATCAAATCATCCATCGCTAACATACTCACTTTTATATCAAAAGTCATCACTTGTAGTTAGGTTGTTTTAATACTTGTGACATTGAAAGCAATTATATTACAATCTTGTTTAAAATTTCAATTAATTCGTATAGCAGTGAAATTTAAAACAAGAAATCGGATGATGATATACATTTATGCTTATTTATGATATCAAATGTTATTTAATAACTGAATTAGTGCGATGCCTGCGAAGATTTGGTCTTCTGTATATGATGATGTGATAAAAACAGATTTACAAGCGTACTCAATATAGCCGATTGAACCTGCGGTTTCGTACTTAAATATGTGGGGATAGAAAAAAACATAGATTTTAATCATTATCAATTTGATCAAAACATGTTATAGAAATTCAAATTTTGGATATTGAATTACATACAAATTTGCCTTAGTCGAGTATTAAACTAACGAAGAATCAGAGAGTGTTACTTTGTTTTGTTGTACACATGTTTATAAAAATACGAGCAAAATAATTTGATACACAAAATGTAAACCTATGAAAATAATGACGCCTTATAGAGAACAACAGATATGCCCCCGCCTACAGGTCAACAACAAGATACAAATGTAGTACATTCATCGTGTCAAAACAAGATCTCAGGACTCGGTCGCAGCATCCAAAAAAAGACCGAAACACCCAAATGTCAAAACCCAGCAGATAAGTACAAAAAGAGACAAAAGGGATACACTAGACCAAACAGCAAAGATACACTAGACCAAACACCAAAGATACACTAGACCAAACACCAAAGATACACTAGACCAAACACCAAAGATACACTAGACCAAACACCAAAGATACACCAGACCAAACACCAAAGATACACTAGACCAAACACCAAAGATACACTAGACCAAACACCAAAGATACACTAGACCAAACACCAAAGATACACTAGACCAAACACCAGACACACTAGACCAAACACCAAAGATACACTAGACCAAACACCAAAGATACACTAGACCAAACACCACAGATACACTAGACCAAACACCAAAGATACACTAGACCAAACACCAAAGATACACTAGACCAAACACCACAGATACTCTAGACCAAACACCAAAGATACACTAGACCAAACACCACAGATACACTAGACCAAACACCAAAGATACACTAGACCAAACACCAAAGATACACTAGACCAAACACCAAAGATACACTAGACCAAACACCAAAGATACACTAGACCAAACACCAAAGATACACTAGACCAAACACCAAAGATACACTAGACCAAACACCAAAGATACACCAGACCAAACACCAAAGATACACTAGACCAAACACCAAAGATACACTAGACCAAACACCAAAGATACACTAGACCAAACACCAAAGATACACTAGACCAAACACCAAAGATACACTAGACCAAACACCAGACACACTAGACCAAACACCAAAGATACACTAGACCAAACACCAAAGATACACTAGACCAAACACCACAGATACACTAGACCAAACACCAAAGATACACTAGACCAAACACCAAAGATACACTAGACCAAACACCACAGATACTCTAGACCAAACACCAAAGATACACTAGACCAAACACCACAGATACACTAGACCAAACACCAAAGATACACTAGACCAAACACCAAAGATACACTAGACCAAACACCAAAGATACACTAGACCAAACACCAAAGATACACTAGACCAAACACCAAAGATACACTAGACCAAACACCAAAGATACACTAGACCAAACACCAAAGATACACCAGACCAAACACCAAGGATACACTAGACCAAACACCAAAGATACACTAGACCAAACACCAAAGATACACTAGACCAAACACCAAAGATACACTAGACCAAACACCAAAGATACACTAGACCAAACACCAAAGATACACCAGACCAAACACCAAAGATACACTAGACCAAACACCAAAGACTACACATAAACCAACGAAACCAATGGGGAATCCGTGTCGACTGAGGACGGCAATCTGGCATATGGTGTGGTTATTAAGTACAAATGAGTTAAAGGTATGGATAAACACATAAAACAATACCCATAATATAAAGAGACAAATGATCAAGACCTCGTGTACATAAAAAGGAAAAGATAACCAATATAACCACCTTGCACTGACCCTGCGGAACAAACCCACAAGAAAGCAAAACAGACAAAAACAGTCGAAACAGACACAGACATCAAACATTAATGATAACACATAAATGGAAGGAGACCAATGTGCTCCCGGCGCCGACTTTGGACGGTCATCTGCTATAAGCAAATTGTTTGAACAGTACCTCGAATTGGTCACTACTATCTAACTATCATCTGACACCTTTTTCTCGGACCTCCATTTTCTGGAGAGTATCACCGCTTTTATGGCAGACACTGACATAAACTTTGGATCATATAATTCTGGCTATCAAACATTCAAACAGAAATAAGTTTAAACATTGATTAGCCTATTGCTGAAGGGGGTGTTGTTGATTTTCCGGCAGATGCCGAGTTAGAACTCCCCACATAACCCATAGATAACGTAACAAGGTAGCATGATGAATCCATGTTGTCATAACATTGAAGAAAGGTAGATATCCCAAAACAGTATGCAGCAGCACACAACAGCAACAACAACAACAACAACAACAACAACAACCCCCCAAAAAACACAACCCCCCAAAATATAAATAAATGAAAACACCGAAACACCAGTACCAATATGTTGACAAAAACAACAGGAAACAAAGCAAAGGAGAACAATGGGAAACCGGTGCTCATTATAAAGGCCATCTACTAATTTGGTAGCAAATGCTGTATTACTTGTGCACAGACCTCACACTTGTTAGGTTACTTAGCGGTCTAGAATAACGCATAATTGCTGTGAAGAATAGCCTCAGAGCTTCACAGTAAAAGGACGACAAAAAGAAGGAAACTAAACACAGGGACCAACATTACAGAAAGATAAATATGTATATGGAAATCAAAAGCATAAATGCGTACGGAGGCAGTCTGTAATTTGCCGACTGGAGCGGGCTCATGTATTTACCACCCGAGGATTCCGACGACCGGTGATCAGAGCCCTGTCTCAAACGAATTAAGACAGGGCCCATCATTGAGTCCCGTCATCACAGTCTGTCAGTGTTCAACTCTTACGAATTCGCTGGAATAAGGATGTAGATGGGACTAGTACCATGTAGAGTGTCCTTCTGGAGTCATTAAGATCATATTCACGGTATATAAGGCGATGATTTTGAAGCAGTTTTGATAGAAGGTCAGTCTAACATTGATCCTCCTTATTTTTGTTAATCAAGTCACCATAAAAGGTAGGTTGTAAAATTCCTAAAGTAATAAAATCTTTTGCAGGCATTGATCCGAATTTCAAAACAAGCTGAGATAATTTTTCTGTAAAACGTCAAAGAAGTATTCACTAGTGTATGAAAGCTGAATTCTTTACCTTAATTTCTTTGATATTTGTAAATTTCTATTTGAAAATCCAAAAACATAAGTACATGCTGAAGCATATTGGATTAGTTTAGATTGTAAATACCGTATGAAGGTAGTTTAGGAACATCAACTTCAAGCCCTGGAGAAATGTACTACCATCTCTTTTGCCATAGACTCTGGTATGAATTTTTACGTGTTTTCGATTAACTTCGGATGATCTTTTCTACAACGCATTCGAAAATGTCTATTATCAAAATTTCTTGAAATTTCTAAATATTTAATCATATCCGACCCATCCTGCCAAGTCTTTCGGTACATTTTTCACATAATAACTCTCACACTTTTTGGCCATATTACATTGCTTAACATTTATCTGTTTTAAATGATGCTATTGAATTTGAAGAAGTTTAAAATCGTTTAGATTGAGGATCACTGACGAGGGTTAAGGACCTGAAACATGTATCTCTGGTCCGTGCTGCGAAGTTATCTGTTCTTGAATGATGCTATTGAATTTGAAGACGTTTATCATTGACCCACAAAATTACCAATATTTACACGTATATTTTTAAATAAGCATCGGAACGGATTCATAACGCCATAGCCATCAGCTAAAACAAATATATCGTTACTATCCGGAGTACATGACATTGTGTATAACTTACCAGAGTGCAAAAAGTTACAGGAAAGTCTTAATTTGATTAATTCACATCAAAACAAATATTAATTGATTTAATGATCAACAATTTATTCAGACACTGCTAAGGTAATGTAGATAAACAAAAAGGACTAAATAAATAAGGAAGGAAAAAAAAACCCACTTCCATCCAAAACACACATTGACATAGAAAGCAAGGTCAAATTATTTTACCACAATAAAGGATATGCATACGTGGATACATGTATTCAAGAGAAGTGGTAAAGGTTTAAGCTTTTCATGAATAGAACACTGATTAGTATTTTTTCAAAAACTTGTAGGCCTTTCGATTGTGTTTTTGGAATGTGGCTTCGGCTTTTGTGTTTGACTTTCATTCACTGATCCTACAGTGTATATAGGAAGATCACATCAGGTACAAGAAAGGGAAAACATGGAAGAAACAATAGAAAATGAAAGTCAATGCTATATTTATAAAAACTATACACAATCATAAAAATCATTATAGGTTCTCCAGCCAGTTGAACAATGATTGTTTTCGTAGGCTCTTATGGTTTTGATATCCATTTATACATATTCATATTTGTGTGTTACTTGGGATCCCTGTGAATTTCTGTCTCCTTGTATCGTCATCTTACAGTGACAGGGTGGCCACAGATTTTGATAAATGGAAGTCCTGAAATTTCCATTATTTTCCCCGGATCATACAAGATTTTCCCTGACAAAATGCGCACAAATAATAGTCTATTTTACACTATTTTAAACTGTTTATGTTTAAATATGTAATGAAAGTCCCTTTACTGTACTTACTCATTTCTAGAAAAGAAAGGAGGGGATCTCCAACAACACTAGGTTGCAGCACCCACACCAAAATCCAAAAAACACCCATTCAAAAAACACAGAACAGACACCCAGAGAAAGAGACGCAAAAGGGACAAGGAACAACAATTCACAACATAGAAGCATAAAGCATAAAAGACTACACATAAACCAACTAGACCAATGGGCAACCGGTGCCGACTTAGGACGGCCATTTGCCACGTAAAAAGCAGACGGTGTGGTTATCCTGGATTACGTGCGCACAACCCTCCCACTATTCCGATTTCTCAGAGGTCTCGAAGAACGCACAATTATGGTGTAAAACAACCTCCGCACTGTAAGATGACCACACACAAACAAGACCGTAAAACACAGGGGTCCAAGCAACACAGATGAATATGTAAATGGATATAAAAAGAGGACGTGCGTAATACAGTCCGTGCTCTGCCGGCTGTAGCGAGCTCATATATGTTATCACCCGAGGAGTCCGACTGACATTAAGAGAGGACAGATGGTCGGGGCCCTGTCTTCTCTAAGGAGGTTTGGACATGACCCGTCATGGAGTCCCGTCGTTTGTACTTAACTTTGCATTTGAAGTGGACATGGCGAGCGAAGCGAGACAGAACATTTTTAAGACAGTACATTAGCAATAAAATGTCTTCTTTCTTTGTTCAAATTTATACTGTCAATTCTATCAGGTACTTGTTATTTCTTCAAACATTTACTGAATAAAATTCCCTGATTTTTCCCTGATGTTCATGAGATTTTCAAATTCCCTGAATTTTCCCTGCAGGGAATTTGTATACCGCATTTCCCTTGTTTCCTTTTTTTCCAGAGTCTATGGCCACACTGAGTGAGGAAACTATGAAAACAACAATTGTGCATTCTTCGAGACCGCTAGGTGTTCGGACATTTCGGAGGATTGTGCGCACGTTATCCGAATTATCATGACATTTGCTACTTACATGGCAGATGGCCGTCCAAAGTTGGTATCGATTGTCCATGGGTCTAGTTGGTTTATGTGTAGTCTTTGGTGTTTGAGAGGATCTCCAACAACACTCGATCGCAGCACCCATAACAAAACCCCTCAAAATATCAAATTCAAAAACAGAGCAGACAATCACAGAAAAATGAGCAAAAGGGAAAATAATCATCAACTTACACCATAGAAACATGAAACACAAAGGATCACATATAAACCAATGAGACCAATGGGAAACCGCACCTCGCATGCAATGACAAGAGGGACGTTACCTCTACATAGAGTTCTGAATGGAATCAGAAAAGGCCGCTTGTGGGCAGAATGGGGAAACCGGTGCCTACCTAGGGCGTAGCAAGGAGCAGACGGTGTAATTATCCGGATTACTTGCGCTCAACTTGTATACTCTGACTGACTGTGACGACAGGACTCCATGACGGGGCCTGTCCAAACGTCTTTATAGAAGACAGGACCTTGGCCACCTGTTCTCTCTGAATCTCAGTCGGGCTCTCGGGTGATAACATGCATGAGCTATCTACAACCGACAGAGCACGACCTGTATTTCGTAAGCCTTCTGTTTTAATATCCATTTACATATCCATAGTTGTGTTTCTTGGGCCCCTGCGTCATGTTGTCTGAATGTATGGTCATCTTACAGTAAGGAGGTTATTTTACACCACACTTGTGCGTTCTTCGAGACCTCTGGTTAATCGGAAAAGTGGGAGGGTTGAGCGCACGCAATTCGGATAATCACACCGTCTGTTACTAGCGTGGCAGATGGCCGTCCTACGTTGGCACCGATTGCCCATTGGTCTCGTTGGTTTATGTGTAGTTATTTGTGTTTGATGTTTCTATGTGATTTGGCGTTCCTTGTGCCTTTTTCGTCTCTTTTAGTGCGTGTCTACTCTGCGTTTTGCATCGGGTGTTTTGAGGTATTGTTGTGGGTGCTGCAACCGAGTGTTGTTGCAGATCTCCTCCTTTCTTTTATCTAATTAAACAAGGTTGGTAATTCATCGATTCTGCCAATGAGGATTTTTTGCAAAGAGTAAAATGGAATGTTTAAAATACATGTATATATCACAGGTGCTCATTGACGTGTATTTTTTAAAGATAAAAATAAACTACGACAAGCTAAAAAATGTGTGTCGTCGATGACCCCCGTAAATTTTCTCTACTTCAAAAAAATAGACAGAGAAAGATTTTCTCTTTATAAAAAAGAAATAGATACAGAAAAATTTGATATAGAGAAAATTTTCGGTGGGTCATCACAAAACACTAGAGAAAAAGATGGCACACATTCTTTTTTTAACTTCTTGTAGTTTATTTTTATCTTAAAAACATACACGTCCACGAGCACGTACTTATGGTATATATGAAAGAGACTGTTACGATGTGTGCTGTGATAAAGTAACAAGAAACTCTTCATTGCTCGGCAGAAATTGAAATAATATCAATATTTCTTAAAAATGTGAAAGGCAAGGTATCCTTTTCTTTTTTTCTTATTCAAAGATTATATTCCAGGGGTGCTAGGTTCAAATTATGATTATCAAATTATATCAGAAATTAATTCATAGTCAATTATGTACATTTGCCCATATAATGTAATGACAGAATTCTAATATTCCATCAGAGAAGGAAATACAAAAAGGTCAAAGCGCTGTATTGTAAGCAATATAGAGGGGTCTTCAGAAACTCAATATAGTTGTGATTTAATACGCTACTAAAAATTTCAGAGAAAAAAAAGAGATTTGTAAGGAAGAACCTTAAAGCTTAAAATTATTGTGAGAACTGATAAGAACTTCAGCTTTTTTCGTATACATCTTTTTCATAGATTGATATTTTCATATATCATATCAAGATAATACATATTTAATCTAAAAGAATTGTACAACACTATGTAATAAATAGCACAGGATCATATAAAACGATGTTAGAAGTATTTGAATATTAAGACGAGGCGTTAATTGATCGGTGGCCAATACACTGCTTCTTTTCGAAATATAAGAGTCTAAGAGTAATTGATTAATAAAATACTTTAAATACACACTCAGTTGTTGTTAACTGCTAGTTCTGATCTTGGTCCACGATGCAGAAAAAGGATGTTTGTGTAACAATCTAGTAATTGACAATAAGACTAGATAATTCGATAATCGCCACGCTTCTCTATTTGCTTGCCACATGGATAGGGTAGTAGATGAGCTAGAGTCTATTCAACGTGTACGGAGATGGAAATATCGAGCGAACTTCTTAACAGATTGCGCGAATTTGATTGGTCAAAGTAAATCAGTGTCATCACCAATTATTTCGGATATAAGACACTATTGTACTCATTCTCTTCCACTTTGATTAACTTCTTGTTTCTTTAATTATTGTAGGATATTTAAGGTAGGAAATCAAGTCATTCACATAACAGGTACAGACATGATTCATAAAAATACACTTTTAAAATGTTTACAAAAATCTACAAGAAATATTCTCAGTATTATCTACAGATAACAAAATTCATGACATTCATTCTGTTTCTTAACTTACAAAACTTCTTGAAATTTCTAAAACGTGGGTCCTGTAGCATCATATCCCACCCATTCTGCTACGTCTTTTGGTACATTTTTGGACATAATAGTTTTCATACTTTTCGGTCATATTAAATTGTTTAGACTGAGGATCACTGACGAGGGTTTAGTACCCGAAACGTGCATGTCTGGTCCATGCTGTAAATTTATCAGGTTTTAAATGATGCTATTGAGTTTAAAGACGTTTAACATTTGAACTACTTGGTGAGTGTCACTGCTGGTGGACCAAGAGTCCCCGAGGGCACATGTAGCCAAGTTCGATCAACTTTGGTTGATCGTCTGTCTTTTCAACGCATTTGAAATTTTCTGTTACAAAACTTCTTGAAATTTCTAAAACGTGGGTCCTGTAGCATCATATCCCACCCATTCTGCTACGTCTTTTGGTACATTTTTGGACAAAATAGTTTTCATACTTTTCGGTCATATTAAATTGTTTAGACTGAGGATCACTGACGAGGGTTTAGTACCCGAAACGTGCATGTCTGGTCCATGCTGTAAATTTATCAGGTTTTAAATGATGCTATTGAGTTTAAAGACGTTTAACATTTGAACTACTTGGTGAGTGTCACTGCTGGTGGACCAAGAGTCCCCGAGGGCACATGTAGCCAAGTTCGATCAACTTTGGTTGATCGTCTGTCTTTTCAACGCATTTGAAATTTTCTGTTACAAAACTTCTTGAAATTTCTAAAAGGTGGGTCCTGTAGCATCATATCCCACCCATACTGCTACGTCTTTTGGTACATTTTTGGACATAATAGTTTTCATACTTTTCGGTCATATTAAATTGTTTAGACTGAGGATCACTGACGAGGGTTTAGTACCCGAAACGTGCATGTCTGGTCCATGCTGTAAATTTATCAGGTTTTAAATGATGCTATTGAGTTTAAAGACGTTTAACATTTGAACTACTTGGTGAGTGTCACTGCTGGTGGACCAAGAGTCCCCGAGGGCACATGTAGCCAAGTTCGATCAACTTTGGTTGATCGTCTGTCTTTTCAACGCATTTGAAATTTTCTGTTACAAAACTTCTTGAAATTTCTAAAACGTGGGTCCTGTAGCATCATATCCCACCCATTCTGCTACGTCTTTTGGTACATTTTTGGACATAATAGTTTTCATACTTTTCGGTCATATTAAATTGTTTAGACTGAGGATCACTGACGAGGGTTTAGTACCCGAAACGTGCATGTCTGGTCCATGCTGTAAATTTATCAGGTTTTAAATGATGCTATTGAGTTTAAAGACGTTTAACATTTGAACTACTTGGTGAGTGTCACTGCTGGTGGACCAAGAGTCCCCGAGGGCACATGTAGCCAAGTTCGATCAACTTTGGTTGATCGTCTGTCTTTTCAACGCATTTGAAATTTTCTGTTACAAAACTTCTTGAAATTTCTAAAAGGTGGGTCCTGTAGCATCATATCCCACCCATTCTGCTACGTCTTTTGGTACATTTTTGGACATAATAGTTTTCATACTTTTCGGTCATATTAAATTGTTTAGACTGAGGATCACTGACGAGGGTTTAGTACCCGAAACGTGCATGTCTGGTCCATGCTGTAAATTTATCAGGTTTTAAATGATGCTATTGAGTTTAAAGACGTTTAACATTTGAACTACTTGGTGAGTGTCACTGCTGGTGGACCAAGAGTCCCCGAGGGCACATGTAGCCAAGTTCGATCAACTTTGGTTGATCGTCTGTCTTTTCAACGCATTTGAAATTTTCTGTTACAAAACTTCTTGAAATTTCTAAAACGTGGGTCCTGTAGCATCATATCCCACCCATTCTGCTACGTCTTTTGGTACATTTTTGGACATAATAGTTTTCATACTTTTCGGTCATATTAAATTGTTTAGACTGAGGATCACTGACGAGGGTTTAGTACCCGAAACGTGCATGTCTGGTCCATGCTGTAAATTTATCAGGTTTTAAATGATGCTATTGAGTTTAAAGACGTTTAACATTTGAACTACTTGGTGAGTGTCACTGCTGGTGGACCAAGAGTCCCCGAGGGCACATGTAGCCAAGTTCGATCAACTTTGGTTGATCGTCTGTCTTTTCAACGCATTTGAAATTTTCTGTTACAAAACTTCTTGAAATTTCTAAAACGTGGGTCCTGTAGCATCATATCCCACCCATTCTGCTACGTCTTTTGGTACATTTTTGGACATAATAGTTTTCATACTTTTCGGTCATATTAAATTGTTTAGACTGAGGATCACTGACGAGGGTTTAGTACCCGAAACGTGCATGTCTGGTCCATGCTGTAAATTTATCAGGTTTTAAATGATGCTATTGAGTTTAAAGACGTTTAACATTATACAGATTTATATGCCTCATAGGATACTATCTATATACATGTAACTTTACTTCTGCATGAAGCTTTAGTTGGAATTTTGATAAACATTGACAACTTCATAACATACATGTATAATTGACAACCATAACATCTTATAAAATCCAAATATAAGACATTTTTCACAGTGACGAATTTCGCACTTCATACTTCGAACTTCGCACTTTAATTATGATAGAAAGTTTTATAAATTGGTTGCCAGTAGTACAGGAAGTCCAATATACCAATTCCTTTGAGTATACTAATCAAAATGTAGATGACTCTGCTTATGAGTTTATACGTGAACGACAGCTACGCCACTTATTCTTCAGTGTACGAAGTACGAAGTTCGAAGTGCGAAGTCCGTCACGGTGAAAAAAGTCTACTTAGAATTCGATCTTCATATATTCATTATTCAATTTCGGCCTCGAGCATCACTACTTATTGAAATGTGTATAAGGTGCACCGAAAGGACTAGGTGCACTCACCCATGAAATCGATGAGAATTGCTTTTACACACAAACTTTAAAGTTCGAGTGTGCGCCAGCCCTCGCCCTCAAAATTTTTAATGCAAATTGAAAGGTCGATCAGACATCTATCAATTTGAATAAAAATTATAATTGGCGAGGACTGGCGCGCTAAATCACTTTGGCTGGAAGCATCACTGATTACAATTTAATATTCGAAACACGTGTTTGGTGCATGAAAATTGGTTTGAAATTTTCTTCAAGAAGGTATACATTTGGAACACTACTGTATTATTAATTTCATAATTTTGTACCGAATCTTCGCTTGTTTATTGCTATTTTCAATGACTTCACCATTTTTTAGACGTTTTGAACCTCTTAGTATGCAGTGTAGGGCTGTGAAATCAAACCAATCGTTTCTAAATCACCATACATTAGACTTTTTGTAAACTAGAAAATGATGAATATCTGAACGTCTTTAAAATAGGGTCGAAGTGGCAGGTTACCATACCTACTGTTGTCTGAAAAAGGACGTAGACTACATTATTGATAATACGTAAAGCTGAATTAAGAATATGTCTTTACAATGAAAGAAAAAGTAGACACGTGAAAGCAAAAATACCGTTCATTTCCTTTAATCTTTTGAAATTATTAAGAAATGACTGTAATAATTTTTCTGTCTATCAATGTATAGACAAAAACCGATGCACAAACTATATAATCCGCGAAGCGGATTATATTTTGTTTGTGCATCGGTTTTTGTCTATACATCGATAGACAGAAAAAATATTACAGTCATTTCTTATAATTTAATTAAATCACTATTTAATCATCTAGTTTATTTTGCAATTGAAGTCATTTTAGCGTGGTTGATTTTCAAGTTCAAAACTGGCGACGTGATATTTGAACAGGCCTAACGTAGCGGCGCTCGCCGTTAGTGACGTCATAATAGGTGACATTGTCTATACAGCTATAGATAAAATTTCGCGCCGTACGTTTGTATAGGCGTTATACAGACATTACGGGAATAGTTAAATTATTACATTATAGAAACCTAAAACCTAAGTCTTTGAGTAGAAAAACTATGTCAGAAAGATAAGAATTTCAACATTATATTTGTCCTCGTATCCTAGGTATTGCAAAAATTTCGCAATATAACCTAGTTTTCTCCTTGGAAGGCGATATAGAAAGAGACAACCCACCGGAAAATCTGCAGCAACAGAATTGCCTTTCGGGCAAAAATGTCTATTTACTGTTTAAATTTGATAAATCCTCCTTAGTGGGACGTCTCGTTGGTTTATATGTTGTCTTTTATGTTTGATGTCTCGTTTGCTGTTCCTTGTCTCTTGCTGTGTGTGTCTTCTCTGTGTTTTCACTTGGGGTGTTTGGTGTGTTGCGGTTGGTGCTGCAACCGAGTCTTGTTGGAGATCCCCTCCTTTTTTTAAGAAAAAAAAATGATAAGAAGCAAACATATTTTAGTGTTCCCTCAGCCTAGGTTGATATCTAAATTTCAGGCATCTAAAATTGCGATGTTCATTTCTTGAAAAGTCAATTTAGAAATGACTATTGTGGACAAGAAACATTGAAGGGATAGTACAATGTATTTATAAGCAAATATTCAACTTCGAACATAATATTTTTCATTTCATTTATCAAATCTAATCTCCATTTCAGTTCCCACCATGAAAACAGTCCTGTTTCTTCTCGCTTGCCTTGGCTTCATGTCGGTCAGTTTCGCCGAGGACTGGGATTCGGACTCCGAATCTGACTCAAAGGACACAAAGGAAGAAGACGCTAACTACAAAGTCACGGATGAGGCGTGGTTTGATATTGAGATTAAAGATTATCCCGAGGAAGGAGAAGACTATAAGGGAAGATTCACCATTGGTCTCTTTGGAGACGTTTGTCCAATGACAATCTTAAACTTCAAGTCGCTTGTTCAAGGTTTCAAAAGAGGAAAGGTACGGTTTAGCTATCAATTTAATAAATGCCTTTGTGTCTTTAGTATAGACTACATGCATGTATGAAAACAATTTTATTTTGGTGTTTTTCGTGTTCAATTCGAATCTAGGTCAGGCTATAACTTTAATTATAATCAATTTCAAATAATCAGTTTTATATTTCAATGGATATCCTTCCAACTGTGTGCTATTTTATAGAAAGTTGCCGCAAAAATTAAACTGCGTTGTTGGCATTCAAGTATTTCTGTAGATTCAATGACCATATCCCTGTATACAGCACAAAATCGATAATTCAGAAAATCAGAAACCGAAGGCATACAAAATCAGGATAAAACAGGAACCAAAGCAAACAAACAAAAACCATATGAAAAGAAGCGGACTCCCGATATAGGAGTGAGACCAGGTGCCCAGGAAGAGTAAGCATCTCCTGCTTACATGCAACACCCGCCGCTTCAGTTCGGTAGAACTGTCACATCCGGTAACTTCCATTCCGGAAGACATAGAGTACAATCTTTGGTTGGATGGTTCAAATGGTCTATGACAGAATATCATCCACCATTCTGGAGAGTGGGACATCATAGTGTATGACGAGTTCCCCATATCGACCGTAGAACTCCCTCAGTGACGATGTTAGTCGGTCACAAACATATTCCTGGCTGAGAAGCTTATCTGAAAGACGCCTAGCTCTCAGAACAAAATCCGTATATTCTATATAAGTTTTTAGAGATTATCTGGACATGAAACATTACTCATTGTTGAATATATGCGAGTTTGTGAAGCCAAACAGTTGTTGACCATCGTTTATTTCTATTATGTACATTATTTATTCATTCTTTAAAGCATTTTCACTTATTTTACATACAATAGAAAACACTGACGTACAGGAAATCCCCCATCCATCGTATCGTCAGAGACTTCATCATCCAGATGGGCGACATTACAATAGGAGACGGGACAGGAGGTAGGGTTCCTTCAGTAACCATTTTATCAATATTGAAATATGTTTTTTTTTCGATAAACTCAATATGCGCATCTCCTACAATAATTTGTCATAAGAAAATGAACATTTGATATTCAAAGTAGTTGACAAAATGAAAAGAAATAGACCCCATAACATGAACAGCACTAGAAACCATATACTTTGGGAGAATATTATCAAGGAATGTCCGGAACAAATGGCAGAAAAAATGGCAACATCTTGAAAGTTTCAATCATGAAGCAAACAGATGAATCAATAGTCTTATTGACTTAAATAAACATTAAAGAAGTAACTAAACGTTATTCAGTCTCGAAGTCAAGAAGGCAAGTTCTTATCGTGAGAATTCCCATCGGAACGGTTGCGTACCCCGGAATGAACAACATTCCGAAGTGAGACCAGGTGCCCAGGGAGAGTCAGCGTCTCCTGACTGCATGCAACACCACTTAAAATTAGACCATTAAAGAAAATTATCTCATTCAAAAAAGTAAGAAAAAGGTTTACGACAATATTCTACTTTAGACCTCTTTGTCGTAATATTATGGATGAAATTAAAAAATAGACAATTTGTTTTGTTATTCGTTCAGGTGAAAGTATATTCGGAGCTAAATTTGGTGACGAGAACCATATAATCAGCCACAAAGCTGCAGGGTACGTTTCAATGGCCAACCACGGACCTGACAGTAACGGTTCACAATTCTTTATAACGCTGCTCAAAACAAGATGGCTCGATGGAAAACACGTTGCTTTTGGAAAAGTTGTCTCCGGCATGGTAAGTAGATACTACTAAAGATAAAAACAATGAAAGAGGATGAAACTAATGAGTTAAAGAAGATCTTGACGGTAATCTCAACAACACTCACAATAGAGCACAAAATTGAGCATTAACGGACCCCTAGCAAGCTTGAGGTGGGATCAGGTTCCCGGGAGGAGTAAGCATCCCCTGTTTGGCTAGCCGCATCCGCCATCGATGTTCACGCATGAAAATAAAAAACAATATCTGAAATACATGTACTGCCTGAGGTTATGTCTATATAGAAAGTCTTATGACGACCATATCAGGGAAAATATTCAAAACACTTACTGTCAAACCCCTCGCGGGGACTGTTTTAAGAACATTTACAACTAAGAGTCTTTACTCGTATAAATTAATATCAATACCGTAGGTGGTAAAGAAAACGTTCTAGGGGCACTACTGTGACCATAGACTACAGTGATAATCCTGGATTATCAAAATTAAAGGATGATTGTTCTTTCAAATGAATTCTTATTCTACACCTCAAGTGGATTTGTAGAATTTTTCATAAATCAATAAATCGATCATTGACAGGGTTTCTCTAATCTCAATTTCAAAATTCATAAAGCACTTGCGCAGTTTCTTTACTAAACTAGTATAAAAGATTTAATTAACATAAAAACTGCAGTACATTAAATGTGTTTTTCAAAAATTTATGCCAGTTTTGTAATGTTTGAGTCCAAAAATGGATAAAATCAAAGTTTATGTAAACGAAAAGCTGAGTTTTCTATCAGAATTATTCGTTTTTACATTTTACATTTTTTCTCTTTTTTTTTTACGTTTTCCTTTACTACAGATCTAAATCTAAAATATGACCAGTATCAAATGTGGACTTGCATTGCCGCATATAAAAAGATTTTTTTTAAACAAAACTGAGGGATATTGAGTTTTATAAAATATCTTTTGTGTTAGATTTATTATGAATTCTTTAACATTTGTTTTCTTACAGGACGTTGTACGGACGCTTGGAGAAGTACCAGCCAATGCAAATACTGCTGTACCAAAGAATTCAATTAGAATAATAGATTGTGGTCTAAACACTGTCTCAAAGCCATACACTCTAAAAAAGAAAGAAGCAGAATCCGATGATGACCTGTAGAATTATCACCAACTATCACCAACCATAGTCAGCTATAACCAACTATCCATACATTTTGACGACACGTCTTCATACTGCTCATAAAAAGAAAAATGTTCAAATGTGTTCACTGAATGTTTTAATCTCCTTTTTATATCAAAAGTAATAATCAGTAGTTAGGCATTTTTTATAATTGTTCTTTATCAAACAATGATGCTTGTATAGTATATTGTCAATTGTACTATAAATGTACGATACATGCCAATTACTTTATTGACCCTACAACTCGCAATATCATGTGAGAAACAGGAATAATGAAAATGAGCTCATGTGTATCATGTGTAGTTTGTCAACATGTAAGAGTCATAGAACACTTACACTTGAAAGTTGTCATTACGAAAAAACACACATGTACAAAAAATAAAGAAATGATAAAATTATTTTCTTACTTTGTTTATCAATAATGAAAGAAGGGATTTGTTTGTTGGATTATTCATTAGCAGCTGATACTAAATCATTCACAAATTTGTTTTTATACAATGATTGCTAGTCCTTGTGACGTCAGTGATTATCTATCAGTATATTAGATTGGGTGTTGCTTTATTTAAACGTTAATTTCGATAACGTTTTTTTTTTGGTTGCGGTTGTACCGCCTACAACGAATTCCGATTTCAATAAACCACATGCAGATATTTATAATGAATAAAAAAATAAGGAAAAATGTGTCCGAGGGGGACAATTTTTGCACAGTGACGTCATAATGAAAAACAACACCAAAAGATGTTGAATCGGCCAATATGAGCTTTCCAAAACAATCGGAAAAAAGTCTTTAGGACAGCCCATACGATTATTTAAGCATAAAAGAAAGGAGGGGAATCTCCAACAACAATAGGTTGCAGCACCCACAGCAAAGCCCCAAAACACCCAATAAAAACACAGAGCAGACACCCACAGAAAGGGACACAAAAGGGACAAGGAACACCAACTCACACCATAGAAACATTAAACATAAAAGACCACACATAAACCGACGACACCAATGGGCAACCGGTGCCGACTTAGGACGGCCATCTGTCATGTAAGTAGCAGACGATGTGGCTTTCCTGGATTACGTGCACACAATCCTCCCACTATTCCGATTTCCCAGAGGTCTCGAAGAACGCACAATTATGGTGTAAAATAACCTCCTCACTGTTAGATGACCACACACAAACAAGACCGTAAAACGCAGGGGTTCAAGCAACACAGATGCATATGTGAACGGATATAAAAAAGGACTTGTGTAATACAGTCCGTGCTCTGCCGGCTGTAGCGAGCATAAACGGTATATGATATCACCCGAGGAGTCCGACTGACATTCAGAGAGGACAGGTGGTCGGGTCTCTAAAGAGGTTTGGACAGAGCCCGTCATGGAGTCCCGTCGTCACAGTCAGTCAGAGTGCAAGTCTTAAGAATTTGCTCGTACAAAACTGTAGATTGGTACCAAGCTTAGTGTCCGTCTGGTGACATTAGGATCATATCCACGGTATAAAAGGCATTTGGTGACTCTGATGCATTTTCTATAGTTATACTGTCTACCTTTGATCCTTACTATTTTGTTAATTATGTCATAAAATGCAGGTTGTGAAATACCTAAAGTAATATACTCTGTTGCTTGTATGGGTCCGAATTTCAAAAGAAGTTGATCATTTTTTTGTACGATTTCCAGAAAGTCTTTACCAGTTTGTGAAAGCGAAAACCTTGACCTAAAAGTTTCTTTGTAATTTGTAAATTTCTCTATGAAAATCCAAAACATCAGTACATGCTCTAGCATACCGGATGAGATGTGAAACGTAGATACCGTATGGCGGTAATCTAGGGACATCATTGTCAAGTCAGGGGAAATTTACTATGTTGAATCCAAATTCATCTCGTTTGTCATACACACTTGTATGAATTTCTCCATTGACAATTTTGATATTTAGGTTCAAAATGGTGTTTCTGATGGATATTGATTATCAAGAAATCATGCATAGCATGCACATGTACTCCGATTAAAAAAATATGCCCATAGGCAGCTCTCTAGTAACAGAAATCTTCATCTAAGAATGACTGTTCTTAATTTATTTCAATAATCAAAAATTATTTTAATAATCAAAAAATATATATAACAATAGATAAGAAATATTTTGATCGAATAATCACATCGAAGGGGAATCTTCATCAAGGTTCTATAGATATATCGAAACACAAACAACAAAAAGTGCAAAGAAATACAGGCAGACCCCCTACCCCCAATGGTTCAATTAGATAAGGAGAAAATTCTAACATGGCGACGCTGCAGTGGAACACATACTTATGTGACAAGAAAAATGGAACAAACAGGCGGAGACTTTAAGAAGAATAACATGTTTAACGTCTTCAAATTCAATAGCATCATTTCAGAAGTGATACATTTGCAACATGGACCAGCCATGCACGTTTCGGGGACTTAACCCTCGTCAGTGATCCTCAATCTAAACAATGTTATATGGCTAAAAAGTGTGAAAGTTATTACGTCAAAAAATGTACCGAAAGACTTAGCAGGATGGGTGGGATATATGATGCTACACGACCCACGTTTTAGAAATTTCAAGAAATTTTGATAACAGAAATCTAAGAAATATAAATAATCAAACAAATACTTACGAAGTATGGTAACGGACAGAAACTCGGAAAATAGAACTTCCATGATACATGTATACTCTGACTGTTGTTTTGTTACATAGAGATGATATGTTCTACAATTCGTATATCTGGGGAGGAGGGGAGGGGAGCAAGTATCTTAATGGTGTTTTGATTGAGAGGTGAATTGCTTATTTATTTTCATTGGGGTTCGACTCTGACTACCTGAAAATGATAGCAGTTCGAAGAATCATCAGTACTGTGTAGTTTTACCATTGTATAGCGACTCCTAAATCTAACATGCATAAAAAAGCTTGATACCCATTTAAGAAGGTCGTATCTTTTCCCCTTTTTCTGTACATTTCCTCCTCCTTGTGTGCACATTTCTATTCGTGTGCACGTACACTTGATCTTCATTAGTTTGTATTGCTTTGTATGATTCAATGATAGATGAGGAAATGAGAATGAATGAATGAATTTTTATAAAGAACTATTTTTTCCGGTCCTTTGAGATTCGATATCGCCATGTTTTACTATATCTAGATCATTTCTTTGTTAAATAATACACAAATACGTACTATTTCTTCATAAAGATATCTTAATCGATACAGAGTGACATTATTCAGATATCCTTAGATCTTATTGTTTGTCAAAAGGAAAGATGAGATTATTTGTATTGGTTAATCTATTAATCACAACGTGTTACCATGCTCACCGACACATGGACGAGAACATCAAACTGCCACATGGACTAATAGCGGTTGTTGCCACATGGGACAAAACGTATCTTCAGAGAAGTTACTCTATTGATTAAAGATGACATCATTCGACTCTGAATTGAACCTTCTTGAAGCAAACGTTTTTTTTTTTAGATTTTTCAATCCATAAATGTACTTTATGAGTTAAATGATTTAAAGAAGATCCTGACGACAATCTCAACAGCACTCTCAATAGAGCACCAAATTGAGTATCGACGGACCCCTAGCAAGCTAGAGGTTGGGTCAGGTACCCGGGAGGAGTAAGCATCCCCTGCTTGGTTAGCCGTACCCGCCGTCGATGTTCACGCACGAAACTGAAAATAATATTCACAAAACATGCAAATCAAGAATTTCTAAATTATTTTAATGTTACTTACTCTATGAAGTTATGTTATCAGATAAAATATTTCTTCTACAGGGAAGGAAACACAAACAACCAAATACGCAAATTTTCGGTCCCTTTATCTGTATCATTGACATTTTTAACTTGATAAAAACCGAAAATTTGTGTATCTGAGTGTTTATGTTTTTATTTATGATATCGGACAAAGAAGAGGATCTCCAACAACACCAGGCTGCAGCACCCACAGCAAAACCCCAAAACACCCAATGCAAAAACACAGAGCAGACAAGCACAGAAAGAGACGCAAAAGGGACAAGGAACGTCAAAGCACAACACAGAGACATCAAACACAAAGGACTACACATAAACCAACTAGTCAGAGTTCTTTTGTTATTTTGGTTTTGATAGCATGTCCAAAATCAGCGAATGACAGTCAAACACAAATCCCCAAAATCAGAATCCTGAATCCGTAACCAATAGGCCTACAAATTCTTTAAAAATTATAAAACAGAATTTTCACACGAAAACAGAAAATTGGACAAAGAGACAGTGACCATAACACATTTCTGGATCAAAACTCTGTACAAATATACACAGAAAGCTTCTAATTCTTTTAGTTTTGGCTTTGAAAGCTCAGATATATTGAATAAATGTATGACTTTGTGTTTCAATGCAGAAAGAAATTACATCGTAACTGTTATGCTTCAATCACTTTGATATGATACGCTTACGACAATGAATACAAACAATCAATAAAGCTGATGGCTGCTTTCAGAATAATGTTAAACGTCTTCAAATTCAATAGCATCATTTAAGAACAGATAAATTTTCAGCATGGGCCAGACATGCACGTTTCATTTCGGGCACTTAACCCTCGTCAGTGATCCTCAATCTAAATAAAGTAATATTACCAAAGAGTGTGAAAATTATTTTGTTCCGAAATTTACCGAAAGACGTAGCAGGATAGGTGGGATATGATGCTACAGGACCCACGTTTTAGTAATTTCAAGAAAGTTTGTTTGCAGAAATTTTTGAAAGCGTTGAAGAGACGTTCAACCGAAGTTCATCGAACTTGGCTACATGTGCCCTCCGGGACTCCTGGTCCACCAGCAGTGAAACCCACCAAGTGGTACAAATGTTAAAGGTTAAATTTTCAGCATGGATCAGACATGCACGTTTCGGGTACTTAACCCTCATCAGTGATCCTCAATCTAAATAATGTAATATTACTAATGAGTGTGAAAATTATTATGTCCCAAAATGTACAGAAAGACGTAGCAGGATGGGTGGGATATGAAACCTGTTTTAGAACCAAATGTTCTATCTTTAATTGGTCGTGATCTTTCAGAAAAAATTATGGAAAATCGTGTGGGATTCTGAAAAGACTCTTGAAGTTTAAAATTATTTTCTAATACATTGTATGTTTGTTTTATTTCCAAATTTGCCTTTTTTTCTTTACTACGCACGTGTAGTCCCTTTATTTATTAAAGAAGAAGAAAATGACCATTTTAACAGCAATTAACATACAAATACAATATGTTCTCATATATATATTCTTTTATAGAATATGATATTGCACGATATATTTATTGTTGCGTTTTAATCCATTTTACAAGAATGGATTTCTTTGTTCGATCATATGAAAATGCAATTGAACTCTACGAATAAATTTGATCTTTACCATTTTAAAACATAACATTTCTTTTATCGTTTTTATCCTAAATTCGTAAGAATGTTTTAATAAGAATGTTTCATATTTCTATCAAGAGGTGGAAGAAGCCGGATGTGACAATTTAACTAGATTGAAGCGACGGGTGCTGCATGCAAGCAGGAGATGCTGACTATTCCTGGGCACTTGGTCTCAATCCCATTTGGGAGTTCGCTTCTTTTCATGTGTTGATGGTTTTTGTTTGTTTGCTTTGGTTCCTGTTTTATCCTGATTTTTGTGCATTCGGTGTATGATTTTCTGAATTATCGATTTTGTACTGTGTATGGAGATATGGAGATATAGTCATTATCCATATTTGTTATTGTAAGAATTTTTGAAGGGGTTTGACAGTAAGTGTTTTGAATATTTTCCCTGACATGGTCGCCATAGCACTTTCTATATAGATATAACCTCAGACAGTGCAATGCATGTATTTTATATATTGTTTTAATTTTTGTGCATGAACATCCACGGCGGGTGCGGCTAGCCAGCAGGGGATGTTTACTCCTCCCGGGCACCTGGTCCCACCTCTAGCTTGCTAGGGGTCCGTCGATGCTCAATTTGGCGCTCTATTGTGAGTGCTGTTGAGATTATCGTCAGGATCTTCTTTAACTCATTTGACGTATGTTTTTAATCTATGTCTGGATTGCTCAATGACGTCACGGCATTAACTATATAGTTCTTGTGTTGCTGAAGTGAAAATACGAATATGTTCCGACTCTTTATCTTTATGAAGAAAATATCAATGACAAATATGGACAAAACCATATCTCTATTAAGAAGTTCAAAATTGTTAATCGAAAAATCATCTCACCAAGGACATACAAAACCAGGATAAAACTAGAACTTAGGCAAAGAGACAGACATAAAAAAATAAATTCTACCATATGAAGAGAAGTTAACTCCCTGCGAAGGAATGAGATCAGGTGCCCAGGAAGAATGAGCATCTCCTGCTTGCATACAACGCCCGCCAGTTCACTTCGGTAGAAAGGTTACAATCGGTAACTCCCACATAGGAAGACGAATGTATAAATTGGTATGTCATGGCACAAAAGGTATACGTCAGAATATCATTTATGACTCTGGACAAGGGGAAGTCATAGTGTGTTACCATTTTCCCATATCGACCATAAACTTCCTCAGTGACGATGTTAGTCGGTCACAAAGGTATCCTTGATTGAGAAGCTTAACTGAAAGCCTTCTGGCTTTTAGAACAGAATTAAAGTACTAGAAGCTTGCCCGTGCATAACGTATTAATTGAGAAATGAAAACGCCATATACTGGTGACGACGGGATGTTGCTACTAAGAAAAGGAAAATTTGTGATATTGAAATTGAAGTCGTTATCTTTGTCATAGAGTGAGGTTTTCATATTACCACGGGCGTGGTTAAATACACAAGACACTTGTATCGTATAGTAAATCCTCATCAGTGGTACTTATAAAATGCCGAAGTGTCCGACACAGCCAAATGTATTTCAGTAGCGTCCTCTGGTTTGATTTTTTTCATTTAAATTTGTGCATTTACCTTGCAGAGAGTGCTCGTCTCCAAATTTTGTGTAGGGTCGATTCAGTAGCATAGTAAAATGAAATCTATGACCAAAATATCATTGGATGGATGGTGCTAAGATGTCAACCTCCTTTAATTTCGACGATAGTTTTGGCTAAAAGGACAACTTTCCGAAAAAGCAAAATGATGTCAAATTGATAACGAGCCAGAACAAAGCTTTTTTCATGCGACAGAGCTGGAAAGAAGTAATTATTACACGTTAAATAAAGTCACAGGGAACAAGTTTAATTGCTCCACATTGCAAAAGGAAATTAATGTTTATAATAATGATACTAAAGTGTTCCAACACTTAGCCTTCTTGAAAAAAATATCAAACCTTTTTTAATGCACTTGGATAGTTTCAGTAGCGCCCTCTGGTTTAATTTTTTATATTTAAATTTGTGCATTTAAGGCAGAGCATCCCTCAGGTCTGAAATGCTCATATTTCCTTAATAACAACTTTAACAAAATTTTCATTTCCACATATTTAAAGCTTATGTTAAACCTGATATACAAACAAAATATCATTCGTGGTTTCATGATTATACCGGGTACTTAGCCGTTTGAACTTTAACATTTGACCCTATGGGAAAAGTAAGAAAAATCCCTATTAAGAGGTGATAAAATGTAACTATAAAAGTTTCTTTTGCCAAAACTATATTAGTTTGATAATCTGAACAATGTTCTGAAGAGAAAAAGTAGGGTATCCAGGCAAAAAATTACCAGCAATTCTGACCTGAGGGATACTCTACCTTAATTTACAGAGAGTGCGTGGCTCCAAATTTTGAGTAGTGTCAATTCAGTGACACAGGTTAATGAAATATATGACCAAAATAGCATTAGATGGATGGTGCTTAGATGTAAACCTCCTTTAATTTCGATGATTCTTTTTCAAGTAGAATCTAACATTTTTAAATGATTACTTTCAAAGCATATTCATAAATCCCTTAAACGAACCAAGTGTGAATGAGGAATTATTTGCCCAATAGAAGATTCGATTGCTGTTGTAATAACAAATTAGAATAATTGATCTAATGGAAATACACCTGACTATTATAATAAAATATCATAAAAGGAGTTAAAAAATATGGTGCTCAGAATTTATATGTCTGTTGATTGAAAGTTTTGGATTTTGGTTTTGTGTTTGACCAACATTCCTTGGTAGGACACTTTGTGTTTGACCATCAGTCCTTGGTAGGACACTTTGTGTTTGACCATCAGTCCTTGGTAGGATACTTTGTGTTTGGCCATCATTCCTTGGTAGGACACTTTGTGTTTGGCCATCAGTCCTCGGTAGGATACTTTGTGTTTGACCATCAGTCCTTGGTAGGACACTTTGTGTTTGACCATCAGTCCTTGGTAGGACACTTTGTGTTTGGCCATCATACCTTGGTAGGACACTTTGTGTTTGGCCATCAGTCCTTGGTAGGATACTTTGTGTTTGACCATCATTCCTTGGTAGGACACTTTGTGTTTTACCATCAGTCCTTGGTAGGACACTTTGGCACTTTATTTTTCTTTTGTCTTGTTATTATCGGCTTTTTCTTTTTTGTGTGATTGTTTTTCGTGATATCCTTCCATTAATGCAATCTTGTGACAGTATGACCGGTTGTTATCAGTTTAACACTGCTTTTTATTATGTTAAGCGTATTCTAATGAAATAATTAAATTTTGAATTCAAATACTGCAAAATTTTGATTATTTCAATATACATGTACATGTAAATGAAACGCACAATGTAGAAAATCATATTCATGTAGAAATTCTATGTATCGAATTAGTATCTTATTGCATTTAAAAGAATTTAAATCCCCCGCACTTGATGTTATTTATTTACAACATTAGTAGCGTACAACGTTTACAAACATCTAAAGACACGCTTACATGTGTAATTATTAACGTCAAATCCGTACACGTTGTTTGCACATCGCAGGTCAAAGGGCATGCTGAGAAATACTGTTTCTTTTTCAACAGGTTGCACGATGTCGATTGGTCAATGGATTTTGTTTTCGTGGCAACCTAATCCCAATATAAGATACCTTACTTGATCTTAATCTTCCACTTAGATTGATATTTTACTCCTTTGTACATTTTCCTACATTCTTAGGAAATAAAGGTAAGAAATTCTATAGTATGTCAATAATCTTTTAATTTTTTTTACATCAAATGTCAAACAATTTGAATGAAAGTTCATATTTTAATCAATTTGGATGGTCTATTACATAACATGCTCAGGAAAGTATGGTAAGAGATTCTATAACATGTCAATAATCTACTCATATTTTTATGCATGTGATATCAAACTATTTGAATGGAAGATAATGATTGAACTATTACATAACATTTTGAAATAACCTTTCGATTTTGCATGAAATAATTCAATAAAGTCTGTTTGAGTTGACGTTTGAGTATAAAAAGTAATGGTACGTAATGGTAGATCTATATGAAAAAAGCTTAAAGGCAAAGATAATAAGCATATAACTATTTTGTCTCATCATAAATGGAAAGCTTGTCTCAATTATTCTCGGAACATAGAGAAAAATTGGGAAATTTCGTACTGCAAATGTCACTCCTGAGATTTCACATAATAATAAGGTACTGATTTATATCGATATAGGAAGCTGAATGTATATTGAATTAAAACATTCCCTTTCTTACATCCTTCATTAATCAAGAAAGAAAGAGCAAAATATATATATATTTTTTCGACATCCATATATCTGGAGACGTACAACAAGAAGATGATGCATTAAACGCATTGGAACACACATAATGACAAATATGGATAATGACCATATCCCTGTATACAGCACAAAATCGATAATTCAGAAAATCAGAAACCGAAGGCATACAAAATCAGGATAAAACAGAAACCAAAGCAAACAAACAAAAACCTCCACCACATGAAAAGAAGCGGACTCTCAATATGAGAGTGAGACCAGGTGCCCAGGAAGAGTAAGCATCTCCTGCTTACATGCAACACCCGCCGCTTCAATAAATTAGATAATAAAAGGAGAATAATTAATTTACTTACAGCATTACTAATCAGTGAATGATAGCCAAACACAAAAACTGAAAGTAAATTCAAAAAACCATGATAGAAAGGCTAAAGTGTTTTGGAAAAAATACAAAAGAGAACTTGCTCACGCGAAATGAAAAATTGGACAAAACAGAAGGCAATGACACAGTTCCACAGAAACACGAAGGACAACTTAACGTATGAACTATCCTTAACTAAGATTGATATACAAGAGTACCTATCACGCCATATTACCTTTGAAATGTAAAAATCAAAGTCCTTTGAAGAAAGTGAGAATTATTAAAATTGATAATTTATTTAAAGATATTTTGATTTTTATCTAAACTCTCATCATGATTCTACTATACACACACAAAACGATTAAGGTTATATAGGCCAACTTATATTAATATATGTTTTTTCTTCTTCTATTGTTTAATTTTTCTTTCCAGGCCCAGTATGGCAGCTTTACTAACGTTTATAACATTGGCTGTAATCTCCGTCACATACGCCCATAAGAACTTCACAATCACAGAAGAGGTTTGGTTTGACGTAGAAATCAAAGACCATGATGGAGTTGGCGAAGACTACAGGGGGCGCTTCGTTGTAGGACTGTTTGGGGATGTCTGTCCAATGACCGCCCTGAACTTCGTATCACTCGCAAAGGGATACAAAAGAGGCAAGGTAAAAATGATGTTTTGAAATTGACTTGTTATCACTGACCAAATACTTTTTGGCTTGCTTACTTAGGAATATCTTTGACAAACATCTTGGGTTCGTTTTAGAGAATCGTATATTTAATATTTTGATTATCTATCTTCGTTGAGTATCACTGATGATACACAATTTGTTGAAATACACATTTGGTGCACTCAATTATTACTTAAGAACATATATTTCAATATAGATAATTTCAAACTCTCATAACTTCTGATATTCAAAGTAATTATTCATACTCTCATTTCCCATAGAAAATTAGATGTTTCTCTGGCATAAATGTTAGATCATAATAAGAATTTCGTTCTTAATTTATTCCCTTTTTAGATTTCCTCTATACCGACCTAGAGTATCAATATCGAGTATGTTAATTTTAAACGTCTTCAAATTCGATAGCATCATTTAAGAAGAGGAGAATTTGCAGCATGGGTACTTAACCGTCGTCAGTGATCCTCAATCTAAACAATGTATTATGACCGAAGAGTGATTAAATTGTTATGTCCAAAAATGTACTGAAATATTTAGCAGGACTGGGGGTATATGATACTACACGACCCACGTTTTTGAAATTAAAAAAAATTTGATAACAGAATTTTTCAAATGCGTTGATGAGACAGACGATAAACCGAAGTTGATCGAAGCTTGCTACATGTGCCCTCGGGGATTCCTGATCCATCAGCAATGACACTCACCACGTTGCACAAATGTTAAATGTCTTCAAATTCAATAGCATCATTCAAGAAGAGGAAAATTTAAAGCATGTACCAGACATGCACGTTTCGGACTTAACCCTCGTCAGTGATCAGTAAATACCTTAAAACATATATTTCAATATGCTTATTACATTGTTTAGATTTGAGGATCACTGACAAGGGTTAAGTACCCGAAACGTGCATGTCTGGTCCATGTTGCCAATTTACCTGTTCTTAAATGATGCTATTCAATATGTAGACGTTTACATTGATAGTTTGACAAATACCGCTAGGAATACAAAATGAAAGGATAGGCCACCTACATTGTCAGAACTTCTGATTTGATTTGTCTCATTAACATCTTAGTTTTCCATAGTAAAACATACAGGCATAAAATGTGCTACCGTGTATTTGTTTTATAAAACAGCATTTTCTTATGTAGATTACACATTCAAAGTCTATTTATCATTCAATTGCACGTTGACACATTTAACGCAGAATAATAAGGGAGGAAAAATATATTTCAACAAAAATCATTTCTATTTAAAGCTGTATAATCTTAAATCAAAATTGCAAATTATGTTCTGTATTGTTAATCGGTAAATAGTAATGGTGAGTTATTCAATCAATGTAACTCGTGTATAGAAAATTAATCCATGATGCATACTGCGACATCTTATTGAGCGAGTCACAGATAATACATTGTGGAAAAATTGAAAATCAATGGATACCAAGAGTTGCATTAAGATATTGTATAGATTTAATACGTGGTTATTGGAGGAAAGGGGAACAGATGTCCTTAACGTTTGTTTGTATGAGTGTAAAGGGACCATCTCTTTTCCCTGCCACGTAAGGGGGACATACGTGGTATGCCAACACGACAATTCCTTTCCTTTCTTTTGAGATGATTATTTTTGTGTGCAACAATAAAGATTTAAAAGATTGAGAAAAATAGAAATATAAAAAAATATTATTTAATGTTTTATAAGAAAGCAAAATGCTTATCTATTTTTAACAAGAACAATGAGTAAAACTTTAAATTATGTTTTTTTAAAGGACGATGTTTTTCTTTTATCAAAAGATGAAAAACACTATTTAAATAAAACAAAATTGATAAAAAATGTTTTGATAGATTTAATATATATATAAATAATAAAACCCGAATAATAGGAAAGCCATAGTTGCTTGTCGATTATGCCAAATATCGTTACAATTTATTTTAAGCCGTATAAAGTATAGAGGACTTTGAATAAATCATGGTGTTTCTATAACAATTTTTCATAACTATTTCATTGAAAGATTGCATTTTGTCACTTTTCCTTGCTTTGAACTTTTCAAGTCAATGTCGAGTTAACGTTGCCCAGTTTCATAATTTTTTTGTTCTGACACACGTTACATAAGATTTCGAGATATTGTCATTTGACAAAACGGCAAAAATCGATAAAGACGTCACAATAGGATTGGTAACAATGGCACGTCAAATGAAAAAGATTTATGGATTTCTTTGTGTGATTGTAAATAATACAACTTTGTTCACAAGATAAGGAGGACAGCGGAACACACGCATGAAATAAGAAAATAAGAATAAATAAGAATAAATCCATTGAACCATGAAGAGTATATACTAGTATATGAATGATATTCAAAGGGTACCATGATGAAAAAAAAATCATTTTAGACCATCTATCTGTTTATTTTCAAAAATGTGTTTGAGATGAAAGAGTTGGTTTCTGTTACTGTTCAATCAACATTAGTTGGCAATGCAATTCAAATGAATAATCCACGATTGTTTTCATTTTTTTCAGGGAAAGACATTGTCATACAAGAAATCCCCAATCCATCGTATTGTCCAAGACTTCATCATTCAGATGGGAGATATTACAAATGGAGACGGAACAGGAGGTAAGGGACTGAATCATTGATAAAAACCATAATGTGTAGCATTTTTATATTGTGTGGTAGGGTAGGAAAAGATGTGCCCAGACCGGGGGATCGAACCCGGATCTCTACACCTGCTGGTTAGCACTCTAACCACTGAGCTATCCGGCCCGATACACACGGCTTTGCCAAACTCCTCCACCCATCAACCTCACAACAACACAACAACACTGGTTCTACCTCTTCTCTAGGCTCACTCTCACGGCATCAAATGTAGTAGGGTAGGAAAAGATGTGCCAGGATCTCAATAACTGCAGGTAAGCACTCCAACCACTGTGAGCAATCCGGACCGATACATACACCCGGCTCTGCCACAATTGAAAGAAAGGATGGGATCTCCATGAGGACTCCGTTGCCGCTACAGGTTGCAGCACCCCAAACAAAACACAGAAACACCCCTTAATGAAAACAAAGAAGGCAAGTACTGCAATAGACGCAAAATGGACAAATGAGTTAAAGAAGATCTTGACGACAATCTCAACAACACTTCCAATAGAGTACCAAATTGAGCATCGACGGACCCCTAGCAAGCTAGAGGTGGGACCAGGTGCCCGGGAGGAGTAAGCATCCCCTGTTTGGCTAGCCGCACCTGCCGTCGATGTTCACGCACAAAAATGATATAATGTCCAAATTCATGCACTGTCTAATGGTTATGTCTATATAGAAAGTGCTATTGTGACCATGTCAGGGAAAATATTCAAGGAACACCAAATGCGACATTAAAATACCAAACACAACATACTACTCTAACAAACGAAACAAAAATGGGTAATCGGTGCCGACATGGAACGGCCATCAGCTATGTTAGTAGCAAATGAAAGTCCTGTTTGGAGTGGTTTGGTCAGGGTGCTCTTTAAGGATGGTTTCTATTTTAAACTTGTTATTGTTAAGTTCAGTTTCAATGGTATTTGGGGTTTTTGGTATGCCGTCGTAATGTTTGTCTTGTTATTGCCTTCAGAGTGTCTTCGCATTTGGTATTCACGAGTGCTGCTTTCGATAATGAAATTGAAAGGCTTAAAAACATGCATATCTTATGTTTTGAAACTTTCTCTAATCAACAAACAAAAGTTTGAATATGCTGAATTTCATTATTTTCTTTCATATGGGCTTTTTATTCATTAAGAATTTCTTTTATTCCAATCAGGTACAAGCATCTTCGGTAGTAATTTCGTTGATGAGAACTTTGAGCTCAGCCATCAAGCTGCCGGATATATCGCCATGGCAAACCATGGAAAGGACACAAACGGGTCACAGTTCTTTGTCCTTCTGAACAAAGCTCGTTGGTTGGATGGCAAACACGTAGTATTCGGGAAAATCATCAAAGGAATGGTAAGTCAGGACTGTTTTTCACAATAATTTATTCTATTTGCAAAAGAAATTAATGACTTGACAACCCTTTTTACTGAGGTACTGGGGGGGGGGGGGGGGGGGGGGGGCATCAGGTTTTTACTTCTTCGAATTCTCTAAACTGAAGTTCAGGTCCACGTAAGGATTAGGTAGCTATAAACATTAAAACTTTTGCTGAACTTTTTTCTTTTGACATGTGTTCAGATAAGCCTCCATATGGATTTTCTGAAGGAATTTTCCTCATACTTGGATGATGAAATAAGTGATAGGGGTAGCAAATTTGGTTGAATTATGTAAGGATAATTTTTCCGCCTTTTGTTTCTCTTCATAATCCTTAATAATATACATGTATGAGATGAATATCTCGCCTTACTATCCGAACTTTGAGGAATGAATTCATTCTGTTTGTTTGTACCACCTATATGTCTCAAAACAGGAATAAAAAGTTATTGCAAAAAATTTCATGTATCACCCCTGCCTGATTCTTAAGTGGACCTGTACTTAAGGAGTGAAGAGATTATACAAAAGCGTGCAACATGTTCAGAAGACTGAATCTGATTTCGTATTTTGTGTTAGACTTTCATATAATGGGTACATTGATACTTGATAAAGATGAAGACCATGCCGATACCTTCTCATCTCCTATAAACCAATGTAGTCCTTTTACACAGGAAAGTTGAAATATTTCATTAAAAACCCTCCAAATCCTTTGTTTTAGTCAAATGATCTTATGATATAATGGATAAGTGATCCTCTGTTGACTTTTATAGACAATTCGATTTTCTTCATGCATTACTTACTTTTATTAATATACCTCTACTGATTTATTCCTATATAAAAAGAGACTCATTAAATTGAACTAAATCCCTGAAAATCGCCTGATAAGACTATTTCCCTGCAAAGGGGTGCGTTTGTTCAGAAGACTATTTCCCTAGAGAGTTAGTTTCAAAATGGGGCGGAGCTTCTTTGGGGTGTGTCAGTAACAGCCAATCAGCGCCGTTGAAGGTTGATCGGATGACGCTATTAATACGCGAGCAAAATCAGAGTAATCCGCCTCCTATCCACTTAGCACATAAATTAATCTGCAATAAAATAAAACAATAAAAAATTAAACATGTATGAATATGATAAATGATGTTTCTGTTTATCTTATCATCAAAAATTAACATTTTCCGTAACTCAGTCATTCAGTCGAAAAGGCAAGGCAAAATCATTAGAATCATGTGAACCTAAGAGATATGTTTGTTTCAATATAATGTTTTTTTTTCGAACCTAAGAGATATGTTTGTTTCAGCATAATGTTTGTTTGGGTCTAATAAAACAGTTAAAGTATATCATTGAGGGAGATAGCACGATTCTGGTTCCCCGAGACCAGACCTATTAATAGGTCTGGTCTCGGGGAACCAGAATCGTTCTAACTCCCTCAATGGTATACTTTAACTGTATAAAAACTACTGTAAATTCAACGCGAGGGATCTCAAAGTCATATTAAACAAGATGTTTGCTGAGAATTTTGCAATATTTAGAGCTCCCGGGTTAGAGAATGAGTACATTACTTTTTTTTATTTCTATTTCAAACAGGATGTTATCCGTACTATAGCAGATGTACCTGCAGACAAAAACACAGCTTTACCTAAAAGGACAATTAAAATTATAGACTGTGGAGTAGTAGGTATAGACAAAAAGTACGAATTAACAGAGAAGGAAGCCTTATCTGATGATGACATCAACTAAACACTCTTCTATCACAATAACATTTAGGCTCAATCACTCTCATATTCAGCTACATATTGTATTTTTACTATATGTTGTGAAATAATTGTAAAGAATGCTATGTTTTCATATTTTTTACGTTTTAGTGCTGTTCAGGCAAACAATAATTTATCATATATGTTCGATATCCAACTTTATTTTATGAGAATGTGATTAGTGAACAATTCTCAACTGATCTCAAAATAATCATGTTGCCGCCATCACCAGCGGCTTTGTACTTAAAAGAACATGGTTTGAATGTAATGTAGATTACACATCTACAAAATTTTAAATAGCATCTAGTAGAATTATATTCTACAGAGCAAGTAAAGAAATAAATTAAGAAAACGAATTGAATTTTGATTTCTCTTTCATATATGACCCCAAATAGTCTGTCTTTTAAAAAACGACAACACTACACCATCTCCTAAGCTTGCTGTCAGTTTTGAACTTTGAAATCCACCTTTGCAATTATCTCCGTTATCAATTTTTACGATAATGTACAAATGAATGAGCTAAAGAAGATCCTGACGATAATCTCAACAGCACTCACAATATAGAAAGATAGATGGATAGATTTATTCAGGTAAAATCAATACGATACAGGGTACACAAAGTAATATTGGATTCATGAATGTATATCAGATAAAATTTGCAAACAACATAAGAAGCTTCATACATAATTTGGTTATAATCCAGTGGATTGGTTAAGAGTTGCATGAGATTCAGATTTTGAATAAATTATGAAACACTAAAAAAGTTAATATCACAGATGAGATCATTGGAATTAATCACAATAATTTTGAGATCACTACGTATTGATTTATGCCAGAGGATTACCCATAAAAGCACATGTGCTTATTTCCAATGGGGTCCTGTTGTGAAGAAAATTAAATTCAATAAAAAAAAAAACAAAAACAACAAACAACAAAACAAAACAAAACAAAACAAAAAACAAAAACATACAAAAAAAAAAAAAAAAAAACCACCAAAAACAAACACAAGATTCATACACATAGACAAGATTTTGGTACAGAAGGTTAATCAAGGCACCTCGTGTACTAAAAGCAGGAATAAAAAACCTGTATCAGTACTTTTTACCATTTATAACAATATCACAAATTAAACTATGAATTAACAAATGATAAGATTAAATAGCACTATTTAAAATCAATAGTAAACATATGAACTTTCCTCACAACATTTCAGGTCTTCCATCAAATGCAATTTGAGTGCATGTTTAAAAGATAATTTGCTTGTTATCTGCTTTAAATTTGAAGGCAGGTTATTCCAATCTTTAATGGCATTTTAATAAAAAGTCTGATCTTGACATAGTTTAATAGTTTAAAGTCAAGTCGATCTGCTGACCCGGTGTTATAGAGCAGACTTTCCCCCGGGGAAGATCTTCCCCCCGGAAAATTGGCTCTAGAGTAGATCTTCCCCCGGAAAGCCTACTCCAGACTCTAGAGTAGAATTTCCCCGGGGGAAGATCTGTTATAGAGCCATTTTTCCGGGGGAAAATTCTGCTCTACAACTAGTTGTAGAGTAGACTTTCCCCCCAGAGAAGAATTTCCCCCTTCTATTTAACGTTTTCTTGACGTTCTTTTGAGAAGGGCTCCTTTCGCAAACTTACAGCCTTTACAGAAGATGATAACTCTGATTGAGATTATATTTATAAATTATCCCCGCAAACAAAGTTTTGGGTATATAGGAATTGCCTTATTTGTCCCTCTGTCCGCCCGTCTGTTCGAATCGTGTCTGGCAAATAATTTCTTAATTATGGATGCCAAATTGACATTTATCACATGATACACCTGTTATGCGGTTACATAAAGCCATTTCATATTCTACACAATATGTAACACGTTACATAACACTTTTTACGATGATTAAAAGATTCGGAATACTAGGGGGGAATTTTACTCTAGAGTAGACTTTCCCCCTTAAGGGGGAAACTCTACCCCAAAAACCTGAAGGGGGAAAGCTTGCTCTAGAGCAGGATTTCCCCCAGGGGGGAAATTCTACTCTAGAGCCAATTTTCCGGGGGGGGGGGAAAGATCTACCCGGGGGGAAAGTCTACTCTATAACACCGGTAAAACAAGAATGGTGAGAAATGTATGTAAAATTATCTCTCAGATATATTGGAGCTTTGTTATGTGCAATATTCAAAAACATGCATAGGTGACAAATCTAAAATGAATCTTATAACCTTGTTTTGACATATTTGTAATTTTCTCTTTAAAGTTTTATTTAAACCCGAGTACCATGAACTACAGGAATAGTCCAAATGACAAAGAATAAGTGCTGAACAGAAAGAAAATTTACTTTTTTATCCAAAAATCTGGCTTGTCTATACAAAAACTTAAGCCTGTTGTTTACCTTTTCAACAATAGTAGATACAATACTTTCACCACTTAATTTATCATCAGTGTACAAGCCTAAATATTTCACCTTCTGAGTTGCCCTTATAACATGGTCTTTGCATGAAATAGAAAAATTTTCAACCTTACATAATTTTCGTTTGGGACCAAATAAAATGCATTCTGTTTTCCCTAAATGTAATGACAACTTATTGTCTATCAACCAATTCGAACAAGATTCAAGTACTTCACCTACTTTCTTTGAAATAAAATCTGTACATCTATGAGAAAAAAGTATGTCACTATCGTCTGCATGTAAAAATAACTTACAGCTATGGTCAATACTCAAAGACATGTCTTTTACGTATATTACAAACAGAAGCGGGCCAAAGATACTACCTTGTGGGACACCGCACGTGACAAATCTTGGGCTAGAGGTGGCACCATTGACACATACATATTGTTTCCTTTCATTTAAATAAGATTTAAACCAACTTAAAGAATGAACCTTTGTTCAAAAAATTTTTTTTTCCTTTTTAAAATTGTATGGTCCACAGCGTCAAAAGCTTTTTGCAAGTCGAGCATAACCATTTCAGTAAAGAGACCTTTGGCAATAAAGCACAAAATAGAGAAGCAACGGACCCCTAGCAAGCTAGAGGTGGGACAAGGTGTCCGGGAGGAGTAAGCATCCCCTGTTAGCTAGCCGCACCCGTCGTCGATGTTCATGCAAGAAAATGAAAACAATATATAAAATACATGCAGTGTCTGTGGTTATGTGTATATAGAAAGTGTTATGGCGACCATAGGGGAGAATACTCAAAACACTTACTGTTAAACCCCTCGCCGGAAATCCGAAACATGTGTCTGGTAATCAAAATTGGTTTGTAAATTTCTTCAAGAAATTTTAGAGCTGAATATTTCCATATCATAAAATAACCACGTAACACAGTCATCTTATCGAAATTCAGGAAATAGATTCTGACCGCGTCAAACCAATCTACGGGTCAAATTCTGTCGATAAGATTCAAATATGCACTAAGGTATGACAAACAAATTGTGATTCTTGCATGAAGTGCAAAAATATTAAATAGAGACAAGCATGAATTATCCATCAGTGATTCAGTCTCAAAGTCGAGAAGGCAAGGCAAAATCATTAGAATTTCCAAAGAAGCAGTTGCGAACCTCGGAATGAATAACATTCCGAAGTGAGACCAGGTGCTCGGGGAGACTCAGCGTCCCCGGATTGCATGCAACACCCGTCGCAACAAATCCACGCAACTTGTAAAATTTGGTGATTGTCTCGATGTACGTATGGATGTACAGATCAGGTAAATATTTCTTGTTTGATGAAGATGTCAGCCATTCAATCGCAATCTAGAACTAGGAAAGGGGATCTGATATGCTTTTATTATAGCGACCGAAGAACTCCCACAATGATGGTTTCAGCCGTTGTGTAATATAACCAGTAGCTTACGTGCAAGCCATTTGGCTCTAACGATGAAATCTTCATACTTGGAACATGCCCTGGCGTACCGTATAAACTGAGAAACACCATAATCAGGAGAAGAAGGAATGTTGCTACTCATGAAAGGGAAGCTGAAATCATCAAGCTTGTCATACAGTGAGGTGTTCAAATGGCCGTTTGCGTCGAAAGATAGAAAAACAGTGATCTCCATCCACAATTGTTGCAGTACCCACAGCAAAGTGCCAAAACACATACCATATGCCACGCAAGTAGCAAGTGCTATGATGTACAGCATACCAACAAAGCATCAAAGACGAAGGAAAATATGATATTTTCGCATCTAGACGTTTATCAAATTTATGGAAACATTAAGCTAATATTTCTACTTTATTTCCATGTTCTCTTGACGAAAACACATGTAGGACCACTAGGAATCAATATAACATATAATTCTGCAATAAAGAAAAAATATATTTAAGACAACAATAATAACCAAAATATTTCATCTTTGCGACAGACAAACAAATTGCATCTATAATCCATTTTTCTCGTTACTTTATGTGTGGTTATTTGTGTTTGATGTTTCTATGATGTGATTCGGTGTTCCTTGTCCCTTTAGTGTGTTTATCTGTGCGTGACTGCTCTGTGTTTTTGCATTGGTGTTTTGTTGTTAAGCAGTTGGTACTGCAACCGAGTGTTGTAAGAGATCTATGAGTACCAAATTTTGATAGATTCATCGTATATACTTCTTCCAAAATCCAAAGACATTGTTACGCGTTGTTTAGGTCATTTTTCCTCAAGATTTTTTCATAACTAATTACCCGATATGAATTTAAGTTATATATTTTGTGTTCAAGGGTTTTCATAACTAGCATTAATTAACAGGGATATGGTTATGTCCATATTTGTCATATATTGCTCAATATTTCGAATTGTCGATTACGATTCCATTTTATGATTGATCATCTATTTTAATAATACTATGAAGCATATAGCACATGGCCGTCTGTATCTGTATTTGACATTGTACATGTAGTAGTTGTGCGAGTTTCATTTGTGTTTTAAGCTCGACTTTCCTGTAGTTTAGCCCATCTACAAGTATTTGCTTCCTTTTTAGACGTGTAAATGGAAGTTATTAAAACAATTCAACAACAAAATAGTGTGATAGATACATACAACTCATTCTCTCATCGGACAAAGACGCACATGAGAATTAGGGCTCTTTTTCCAAAAATGTAAGTCAAGTATTTGATTTATTCATTGTATGACATGTATATGCTACTGTGTTATTGCTTTCTGGTCATATTAAGAATCGACCGTGTAATGCATCATTGCCTACGAAGTGCCGTAAATCTAAATTTCAATATTTTTCGCTCTATGATGATCTGCGATGATTTAAATGATAATTTTTCAAGAATGATTTAAGGTTAAATTGACAAAAAATTGGAGAAACATAATATATTATCATGAATATTCATTTTTGAATTTCTTGATTAATCTTTGAAACCCATTCAGTAGTAATAATAGCATTAATTTCTATAAAGAATTAATTCCCTTGATGAATGTTCACCTTTAGTCAAAATAATTCCTGAAAGGTGATGCACGCTCAAAGCAAGGTTCAGTGTACTTAGTATCCGAATAAAGCGGAAGGTATTTACACGAAATCCGGTCAGTCATACAATATGCTTGGAACATAGGGGATGTAAAATCAAGCAATCGATATTTGTCAAAAGTCTTAATATTCAACAGCTTCATTTAAGAGTAGATTAATTGGCAGCATGGACCAGATATGCACGTTTCGGGTACTTTACTCTCGTCAGTGATCCTCAATCTAAACAATGTAATATGGCCAATGAGTGTGAAAATTATTATGTACAAAAATGTATCGAAAGACGTAGCAGGAAGGATGGGATATGATGCTACAGGACCTACGTTTCAGAAATTTCAGAAATTTCAAGACATTTTGATAACACATTTTCGAATGCGTTGAAGAGACAGACGATCAACCGTAGTTTATCGAACTTGGGTACATGTGCCCTCGGGGACTCCTGGTCCACCAGCAGTGACACTCACAAGTGGTAAAAATGTCAAACGTATCCTTTTATGTGTTTTCATCTATGTTTCAATCATTCTGCGCATTTTCTCTTAATTTGTTGGTCTGCACGTATGACGTGTCTGTTCTCGTTCTTGTTGTTGTCCAGTTTTTTGTAGCTTTCAAGCTTGTCTGCTTTGCTGTGCTAATTATAGCTTGGTCGCGTTGAAGATTGTTTCTTCCTTATATATTGCTTATTATAAGAACATATTTTTTCCAGATTAAAGATAAAAAAAAGATTGTGCTTGGTGAGCGAAGTGATGCGAGTGTTCATTGTAGATCTCAGGACGTTGGAGGAATGATGATATTGTGTCTGAAAATTGCTATGGCTGGAAGCATAACTGATGAGGATTTACTATCCGAAACACGTGTCTGGTGCATTAAAATCGGTTTAAAAATTTTTTTCAAGAAGGCAACGAGTTGGAACACTTCCGTCTTCTTATTTTCTGGTGTCAGATTTCAAGCCAGAACATTCATTTCCAATAAGTCATATTGTTGCAAGCATAATACAGCTTATGAAAGACCAAAATGAGTTAAAGAAGATCCTGACGATAATCTCAACAACACTCACAATAGAGCACCAAATGGAGCATGACGGACCCCTAGCAAGCTAGAGGTGGGACCAGGTGCCCGGGAGGAGTAAGCATCCCCTGTTGGCTAGCCGCACCCGCCGTCGATGTTCACGCACGAAAATGAAAATATATTAAATACATGCACTGTCTTTGGTTCTGTCTATATAGAAAGTGCTATGGCGACAATGTCAGGGAACAATATTCAAAACACTTACTGTCAAACCCCTCGCGGGGAACTTTTTTACGAGCTCCACACGGCAAAGGGCATAATTGTGACACAAATGAGTTAAAGAAGATCCTGACGATAATCCCAACAACACTCACAATAGAGCACCAAATGGAGCATGACGGACCCCTAGCAAGCTAGAGGTGGGACCAGGTGCCCGGGAGGAGTAAGCATCCCCTGTTGGCTAGCCGCACCCGCCGTCGATGTTCACGCACGAAAATGAAAATATATTAAATCTTTGGTTCTGTCTATATAGAAAGTGCTATGGCGACAATGTCAGGGAACAATATTCAAAACACTTACTGTCAAACCCCTCGCGGGGAACTTTTTTACGAGCTCCACACGGCAAAGGGCATAAGTGTGACACAAATGAGTTAAAGAAGATCCTGACGATAATATATACAAAAATATATACAAGGTTAAGGACAAGGAGTATATATTCATAGGGCTTTAATCTATGAGGTTACTTCGTACACTTGTTAAACATCCTGGTTTTAAAAACGCAATCTTTATTTCCTATTTTGTCGAAGTCTTTTTTCAAACCTTTTAATAGACCGAAAGCTATTTCCTTGTACGGATACTTTAAACAATTACTTAAAAAAACTCATATACTTTGAGAACCTTTCAAACTTTTAAATAGGGATATATCACTTTTGACGTATCCTTGACCGTATCGCATGCATGAATGTCTCGTGCCTATTCTCCTGTCTACAACGGAATGAAAATCGTGCCGATACAGTACCTTCATGCATCAAATGTTTTAAGAGTGTACGATGTTTACATCTACACTATTTCGTATTCATTTTATATAAACAGGATTCATGCCGTTTAAAACCGTCTATAAGTAATCGTTTTTAATGCTTTAGTTCTCAAAGTTTATAGTATTCATCTATTTTCATACATCAGGTATGATGTTATACTCTGTCAAAAACAAGTTCTATTTTCCACAAGCAAAGCTAATTGGGTCAATTAATACAATAAAGCCTACGCTCACGCAGCAAGATACGCCCGTTGGGATTTTTTTCACAACACCAAAATATCTAAGTCCCATAACTCCATAAGGACAAATTGGATGAACCTAGCTTAAAATCGAAAGGCGGCTTCCTCTTCAAAGTCTGATCAAAATGTACAAATATCATGAAAATCTGTTGACACATATTCAAGTTATTGCGTTCCATGCACCTATATTTTGCCCAATTAGCTTAACATGTATGTGCATATAACCCCCCCCCCCCCATTACACATAATTTCTGGATTATGTGACAAAAAATTCAAGAACCCCTTATATATGTGAAAGAACATCCTTTCTACTTGAAGTATACAAAATTTCAAAACATTTCAACCAGAAATAGATTTTTAAATAATTTTTAACTATTATAGTATATTTTCACTGTATTTTAAAATATCTAAGTCCCATAACCCTGTAACGACATATCGAATGAACCTGAAAATCGAAAGGCGGCTTCCTCTCCACAGTCCAATCAAAATGTATGAATATCATGAAAATCTGTTGACGCATATTCAAGTTATTGCGTTCCATGCGCCTATATTTTGCCCATAGCTTAACATGTATGTGCATATAACCCCCCCCCCTTCCTATTACACACAATATCTCGCTTATGCGACCAAAAAATTAAAAATCCGTTACATATGTCAAAGAGCATCCTTTCTACCTTAAGTATACAAAATTTCAAAACATTTCGACCAGAAATAGATTTTTAAATAATTTTTAACTATTTTAGTATATTTTCACTGTATTTTAAAATGTCTAAGTTCCATAACTCTGTAACGACATATCGAATGAACCTGAAAATCGAAAGGCGGCTTCCTCTCCACAGTCCAATCAAAATGTATGAATATCATGAAAATCCGTTGACGCATATTCAAGTTATTGCGTTCCATGCGCCTATATTTTGCCCTAAGCTTAACATGTATGTGCATATAACCCACCCCTCCCCCCTTCCTATTACACACAATATCTCGCTTATGCGACCAAAAAATTAAAAACCCGTTACATATGTCAAAGAACATCCTTCCTACATGAAGTATACAAAATTTCAAAACATTTCGACCAGAAATAGATTTTTAAATAATTTTTAAATATTTTAGTATATTTTCACTGTATTTTAACAATCTAAGTCCCATAACTCTGTAACGACATATCGAATAAACCTGAAAATCGAAAGGCGGCTTCCTCTCCACAGTCCAATCATAATGTATGAATATCATGAAAATCCGTTGACGCATATTCAAGTTATCGCGTTCCATGCGCCTATATTTTGCCCTTAGCTTAAAATGTATGTGCATATAACCCACCCCCCTTCCCATTACACACAATATCTCGGTTATGCGACAAAAAAAATTAAAAACCCGTTACATATGTCAAAGAACATCCTTTCTACTTGAAGTATACAAAATTTCAAAACATTTCGACCAGAAATAGATTTTTAAATAATTTTTAAATATTTTAGTATATTTTCACTGTATTTTTAAAATCTAAGTCCCATAACTCTGTAACGACAAATCGGATGAACCTGAAAATCGAAAGGCGGCTTCCTCTCCACAGTCTGATCACTATGTATAAATTTCATAAAAATCCGTTGACGCGTATTCAAGTTATTGCGTTCCATAGGCGGACGGACAGACGGACAGACGGACAGACGGACGGACTTCGCCATACCATAATACGTCCCGTCAAATGACAGCCGTATAAAAACCCGTTACATATGTCAAAGAGCATCCTTCCTACATGAAGTATACAAAATTTCAAAACATTTCGACCAGAAATAGATTTTTAAATAATTTTTAACTATTTTAGTATATTTTCACTGTATATTAAAATGTCTAAGTCCCATAACTCTGTAACGACATATCGAATAAACCTGAAAATCGAAAGGCGGCTTCCTCTCCACAGTCCAATCATAATGTATGAATACTGTAAAACGAGAATATTTAGCGCAAACATATTTTAGCGCAATGAGGGATGAAAACCTTTTGGCGCAAACTTAATTTAGCGCATTGACACCATCTGGTCAATAAAACTAGCGCACAGTGACTATAGGACTTTGTTTCTCAGACATCGCCGGTAGCAAATTTCCGTCGATGAATCGTAATTTTTTGTAACGTCAGACAAAAATATCCGTCGTGTCTCATGTTCGGACGATCGTTGGTAATACGAAATAATTATCAATTCTATTAACCTTAAAAGTGATGAAAGAACATAACGCTGTTCTGTAGCTTGGATGAATATATATCGTCCCAATTTTTCAACTTGGAGTAACAAATCATTTTACGGCAACGGCGCTAACATCCCGATTTTATTCACGTTGTGTAAATAGATCCTTTTAAAGACTGCGCATCTAATGTGCATGTTCACAGCGATATACATAGAGGCATTGACTACATGCCGGCACGTGTCTTGGACAATTGAATTGCCTATTCGTATGCTTGTATTAATGTTTATAAACTTTTCTTTTTAGATCTCCTTTTTTACCGTATATGTACTTTGTGTTATAAAGTACTGTGTTTTCACACAAATGTTATGCCATCTAAATATAAGCGAGGGAGAAGTCTAATACATATGAACGTCTATTCCTGCATTTAGGTACGACTACAATTTTTTATCTGATTGGTTGGAATGAAAATTTGTTCCGATTAAATACAACTTCAGTTTTTTTTTTTTTTGGTAAAAGAATAATCTCGTCCGACTCTTATTTATATTTCATGATTGGTTATTACGACACGTAGACAATCATGATCTTCTCAGTACAAATGCACATGTTAATCACGGCCCGTGTACTATCATTATCTACCCAAGCGCTAGCGTTAATCCAATTATCTAATTAGCTATAAAAACAACAAGCGTTGACGGATAGACCATGCCGTGGACACAGTGTAATGCAATTTGAAAAGAATGTCGAATACTTTCTTATTGAAATTTGATTTTGCATCTGAAAATTTTAGCGCACTACTTAATTTAGCGCAACCATGCCTTTGCGCTAATGGCGCTAAAATAAATCGAGCGCTTAATATTCTCGTTTTACAGTATCATGAAAATCCGTTGACGCATATTCAAGTTATCGCGTTCCATGCGCCTATATTTTGCCCTTAGCTTAAAATGTATGTGCATATAACCCACCCCCCTTCCCATTACACACAATATCTCGGTTATGCGACAAAACAATTAAAAACCCGTTACATATGTCAAAGAACATCCTTCCTACATGAAGTATACAAAATTTCAAAACATTTCGACCAGAAATAGATTTTTAAATAATTTTTAAATATTTTAGTATATTTTCACTGTATTTTCAAAATCTAAGTCCCATAACTCTGTAACGACAAATCGGATGAACCTGAAAATCGAAAAGCGGCTTCCTCTCCACAGTCTAATCACTATGTATAAATTTCATGAAAATCCGTTGACGCATATTCAAGTTATCGCGTTCCATGCGCCTATATTTTGCCCTTAGCTTAAAATGTATGTGCATATAACCCACCTCCCTTCCTATTACACACAATATCTCGGTTATGCGACAAAAAAATTAAAAACCCGTTACATATGTCAAAGAACATCCTTTCTACTTGAAGTATACAAAATTTCAAAACATTTCGACCAGAAATAGATTTTTAAATAATTTTTAAATATTTTAGTATATTTTCACTGTATTTTCAAAATCTAAGTCCCATAACTCTGTAACGACAAATCGGATGAAGTTGAAAATCGAAAGGCGGCTTCCTCTCCACAGTCTGATCACTATGTATAAATTTCATAAAAATCCGTTGACGCGTATTCAAGTTATTGCGTTCCATAGGCGGACGGACAGACGGACAGACGGACAGACGGACAGACGGACGGACTTCGCCATACCATAATACGTCCCGTCAAATGACGGGCGTATAAAAATGAATGCAAAATCTGGAAATTTCCTCCGTTACGGTGAGAATATTAGACACGATATGTCCCGAATAGAATTAGGTATTCCCGACTCTAAAAATAGATTTTATGAGGTGTATTCTAATTTGATTTCATAATCAGATAATTTTACATGTATTTCCTGAAAAAGGTAAGACCATTGTTGCATTTCCGTAAAAAAGTTTCAATTTAAATTAATCTAGTTATTAGAACATACAGAGATAATGGACAGCAAATACTCAAGTAAATTTCTTTGAGGCATGGAGTGGAGGAGGGCGTGGTCATCCTCCATAATGAAGATTTTTAACAAGGAGTTGAAGGACTCCTATTGTAACCAAGAAGTGTTATCAAGATAACAAAGCTAAAGAGCCGCTCACAATAATGAATGAAGCATTATCACTTACAGATACAAGATAACTATGATGTATTTACATTAATCGATGGATGTGACACTTAAATATTCTATAGCTCATTCGAAAACAAAGAATTATCAAAATAGAATTCATAAAATGCTATATGCGATAATATGGGAGGGGGCGGACAGTGGGTTCCTCTCTCCCCCTCCCGCCCCTTACCCTCCTCCCGCCCCTGATTCCTCCTCCCGCCCCCTTCTTCCTTCTCTCCTTCCTCCCCCTCCCCCTCCTCCCCTGCCCCTTCCTCCCCCTCCCTTCCGCTTTTTCCTCTTCCCGCCCCCTTCCACCCCTCCCTTTCACCCTGTCCACCCCCTCGATAATGTACGAATAGAATTATTTATCAAGTACCCTCCTACCAAAATATTTGTCTTTTAGACTGTTACTCCTTGTATTGTGCCTTAAGGTATGAAGGTAGTAAACATTTTTCCATAGTGTTATATGTAAAAAAGTTGTTTTGAAAAATTCGATAATCATTATGTCAGAGATTAATTACTTATCTTACTTTTGATAAAACAAATTTGGGGGTTTAGGTTGCCTCTTTCCTCTTATATTTTGATTGAAAATGGGGGGGGGGGATGGAATCATCTGTCAAGTCTCAAAATTTATCCCCCGATTTGCACCCCTAAATATTTCTATCAAAAAAAAAAAAAAAAAAAAAAAAAAAAAAAACAATTTTCATGAAAATGGAAGTCTAGAAACAGTACATTTCTCTCAAATCTGTATTGATGAATTTTATTCAATCACAGAAGCGCTATCTTTTACTCCTAATTACTACTTGTACATCTTAAGCTTCTTCTTAACTCTTTAAAACTAAACAGAACACCGTCGTTTCCGTGTGCTTAGTTTCAGCATGCTCTTTGTTTATTATCTTACAAGGTTTTGATATAGCCCGTCATGGAGTCACGTCGTCACAGTCAGTCAGTGAGAAATTGTCAAAGATGTTGCAGATTGAACATATTGAATATCATCATTTAAGAACAGATAAATTGGCAACGTGGACCAGACATGCACGTTTCGGGTACTTAACCCTTATCAGTGATCCTAAATCTAAACAATGTAATATGCCAAAAAAGTATGAAAGTTACTATGTCGAAAAAGTGTACCGAAAGACGTAGCAGGGTGGGTGGGATATGATGCTACAGGACCCACTTTTTAGAAATTTCAAGAAATTTTGATAACAGAAATTTAGAATGCGTTGAAGAATCGATCAACCGAAATTGATCGAACTTGGCTACATGTGCCCTCGGGGACTCCTGGTCCACCAGCAGTGACACTCACCAAGTGGTATAAATGTAAACGTCTTCATATTCAATAGCATCATTTAAGAACGGATCAATTGGCAACATGGACCAGACATGCACGTTTTGAGTACCCTCGTCAGTGATCCTCAATCTAAACAATGTAATATGGCCAAAGAGTGTGAACATTATTTTGTCCTAAATGTACCGAAAAACATAGCAGGATCGATGGGATTTGATGCTACAGGACCTACGTTTTAGACATTTCAAGAAATTTTGTTAACGGAAATTTTCGAAAGCAACCAAAGATTGTACTCTATGTCTTCCGAAATGGAAGTTACCGGATGTGACAGTTCTACCGAATTGAAGCGGCGGGTGTTGCATGTAAGCAGGAGATGCTTACTCTTCCTGGGCACCTTGTCTCACTCTCATGTCGGGAGTCCGCTTCTTTTTATGAGGTGGAGGTTTTTGTTTGTTTGCTTTGGTTTCTGTTTTATCCTGATTTTGTATGCCTTCGGTTTCTGATTTTCTGAATTATCGATTTTGTGCTGTATACAGGGATATGTTCATTATCCATATTTGTCATTGAAGACACAGACGATCAACCAAAATTGATCGAACATGTGCCCTCGGGGACATTATTATTTTTGTAAAATTATCTCTTTGTCATTTAGACTGAGATCAATAAAGAATTGAATTGAATTGAATTGGGACTCCTGGTCCACCTGCAGTGACACTCATCAAATGGTTCAAATGTTAAACGTCTTCATCTTCTATAGCATCATTTAAGAACGGGTCAATTGGCAGCATGGACACGAAGATTGGTCTTGATGGACAAGTAGAATGTCATTGCATTAACAAAGACTTCTAAATCGTGTATATTAAATACCAAGGTTTCTTTTTCTTTTTACTTTCGTCCATGTAATCTTATCATCGCTATTTAGAATTTCTATTTTTTTAAACTGTGAAGTAAATCAAAATAAGAATAACAGTTCTTTCGAATACTTTAAACAGTAACCTTTAAAAAAAAACTTTGATTTTAGATTCTTTAATTGTAAATAGAGATACGTATTCCCCATTCTTAATATGATAGAATAGATACGGGTGAGACACTTATAATATAATATCTGAAGAAAACGTGCTAAATTGCGATGAATCTAGCAATGCTAATAATAACAGATAACTTTTCCCTTAGTCATGGAAAAAAGTAGGGCCTGTCGAAATGACGATTTTTACCAAGGGCTCCTCTGGTTACCACGAAAGATGAGCAAGGGCATGGGCAGATCTTGTTTTTTCTAGAGGCCAATATTGATCTATAAGGAGAGGGGAAAGGGGCATCAGATTCCCCATTGAAATTTGCCATAAAAGCAGATTTTCATTATTTTTACGTATAGTTGTCGTTAAAACGTAAAACTGGACGTTTCCCTTTTTTCTTGATCCGTCTATGTGTTCCGTTAGTGAGGGAAAGCATATGAATTAACGTGGGTCCCTACTCGAACCGTTATAGGTTTTCCTAATACACACCAGTCTGCGTATAACGTTTTGCAAAAATTGGTGACGGACGTGCCAGCACATTGAAAAACACAGACAAAAGGTCTTAAATGCCAAAAGAAACAAAAAATTGGGCAATCTATCAATGTCCACACCCATCATATAGCTTATATTCTTAGCTGAAAATGTGATGAATTTCAGAAATAACAAGGGGGTACCCTTATGTTTGGAGCCATATCTTGATCATTTATAAAACTATAAATATGTATGTGATTTTTTCACCATCTATATACATTATCTTATGAAATGATGCAATATGAAGAAATTTCATCTGTTCTTTTTTGCAAAAATTGGGACATACTTAATATCACTATTATTAGTCAAAAATGTGATGAAATTATAAGGGAGTACCCTTATGTTAGGAGCCCTATCTTGATCATTTATAAAAATGTGTACCCGTATGCTATTTTTTCTACAACTACATACATAAAATCATGAAATATGACAAAACGCCATCTGTTTATTTTTACAAAAAGTTAGTTTAGTATATGTTATTGGTCAAAAATGTGATAAATTACGAGGAGGTACCCTTTTGTAAGGAGACATATCATACTTAGATTTATGTTAGAATATCATTTCATGTAATTTATTTCGTCTATATGACTTGTTATCATAAGAAAAAACAAAATAGATAAACATGTTTTTATCATTACTGAATTTGGAGGGTTCAAAAGCATATCTGTATATTTTATATTCCTTAGTCTTATTGTGCAAGGGTATCTTTCTATAATGTACTGTATCTTTGATAAAAAAATTACATATCTATGTCTGTGTTTTATTTCTCATTCGGATCATTTTGTTTAGGACAAAAGCCTTTAATACAAATTCTATCTGTTAAATCTATGAGTAGGGACCCACCTTAAAAAAAGAATTATGTAGAATGGGGAAAATCAGCATTTTTGGGAAATATCAAAAAGAAGGGTGTGTTCCTAACTCCCTAACACCCAACTTCCATATTCGCACTCGAAGGTGCAAAAATGATATCTCCTCTGAATAAAAACTCAGTTACATATTTTAAACGTCTTCAAATTCAATAGCATCATTTAAGAACAGATAACTTTGCAGCATGGGTCAGACATGCACGTTCCGGGTACTTAACCCTCGTCATGATCCTCAATCTAAACAATGTAATATGACCAAATTAAGAGTGTGAAAATAATTACGTCCAAAAATGCACAGAAAGACGTAGCAGGATGGGTGGGAAAAGAGGCTACAGGACCAACGTTTCAGAAATACATCAATGTATCAAGAAATTTGATAACAGAAATTTTCGAATGCGTTGAAGAGACGATCAACCGAAGTTGATCGAACTTGGCTACATATGCCCTCAAGGACTCCTAGTCCACAAACAGTGACACAAAACATCTTTTAAATGGGCCATTTCCCATACTTATTTTTCACGTGACGTCGTGACGCTTTCCATAGGCTTAAGGCCACACCAAATTAATTTTTAGTTCTTCGTAATCTGAAAATAATTTTTAGGGGCGAGCGAGCGATGATGTAAATTTAAATATTTAGATTTCCAAATGACCAAAACAAGGAGCGAGCGAGCAAGCGAACAAGTTTTCTTCACCTTTTTTTACCATTTGATGATAAAATCAGATTAATTTCCAGTTTCCAGTTTCACATATCAATTTTTTTCAGAACCAAAATATCACTTTACTGATAATTCATTATGAAAAATAAGATTTATGTGTGTTTGTTAGCTATGAAAAGAAACCTAATGGCAGTAAAACGAAACATATTACAAATAAGAGACATATAACTAAATCAAAACAAGACTCTGGGGAAGTACAGATTTTCTCAGTCAGTGTGAGGGCATATCGACATTTATAGATTTGAATGCAATGATTCTTTTTTTGCCATTTTCAAAAACCATCCCTACCCTTTTGTTTGGGAAAATATGAGACATTTTGGGATAAAAAGGGAACTACTTCTTATATTTTGAAAACATTCAAAAACTTGTTGAAAATCATTCAATAAAATATTAGGGCATAGTAGAGGTATAGCATTGAAACTATCAATAAATTCAATTTCATAAGAATGTAAACGTCTTCAAATTAAATAGCATCATTTCGGAACAGATAAATTAGCAATTGGACCAGAAGATTGCAAATAATTTATACTTCAAAACAAAAACTTTAGGAGTTTAAAATTAATCGGGAATCTAAAACGAATATTTTGGGAAAATGAAGCCAAATTTTGAAAGGGGAAACCACTCATATTCGATGGAAAATTGGGCAAAAAATCACTGGAATGGATATAACCCCTTAAAAATATCTAACTTAAATTTCCTTCAGTTAAGAAAAAATTTAAGTGTCAATCAGTGAGCATTAAAGCCTGTACCGGATACTGCAACGTAACAGTAATTTAGCTGCAGATACAGAATGTAAACTAAATGAACAAAGCTTACGTTTGAAGGGTTATGTTGGGAAATGACATATTTTAGCAACTAGGTCTTTCAAAATCACAGTGTTTTGTATCGTGGAAGATAACATAACATTGATATATCTAGATAGAGACCTAGACCTCACATTAAGCAAGGCAGAAAAAGGGTGTCCAAATAAAAATATCCAAATCAGATATTTGCATTATCGGATCCTAGAATTATTTCTATGTTTGACCGTGAATCAATTTTTTTCAGAGTTAATAATTCAATACAGATATTCCTTGCAATGTCTCATAAACTGTTCACAGGTAAAACATTCACCTGGGTCGAGTAACTGGCCATTTGACAATGAATTATCTAGATTGTGTCAAAATTTGTGTTATACTTTACAAACCTTCTTTTATCACTTGTCTAAAGCCTCTATTTGAACAGAAATTTTCCCAAGACAATCACATTGAAGGCATAAAAGCCATCTAGGGAATAATATTGTACCATTTCTTCCATGGGATTTCGCCGGTGTACTTTCGCTTTTGGCAGTTCAGCAGTTAAAATTCGAAGAAAAACGGAAACTTACGTTCCGGAATTTTCACGGAGCGGTCGCTGCCGTTACAGGTGCGGGATTTAAATTTAAATATTTAAATTTGAAATCGGAAAAATCAGGAGCGGTAGGTAACGAAGAACTAAAGATTAAATTGGTGTGGCCTAATGTTAAAGTCGGCAACGTCACACTTAAATTTAACACTGAAAACGCCCCATCTAAAATTTATTTTGTCTGTATAATATATAAACCCACGACCATATCAAATATACGAAAATTTACGATGAAGCGAGATATTTTCAGTGATATAGATTTAGTTTTGATTTTTACATGACAAAGTCATCAAAATCGCGATTATCCAGTTTCCTAAGTGAGCCGCGCGGAGTGTAATTGAACATTTATTGCGTAACATGTAGATTCGAAAATACTAAAAGCATACAATCGCAAATCGAGTGGAACGATAATGATATATAAAATTATGTCATAGATATACTCAAATGAGTAAGTATGATTTGAAGATGAATGAACTTTTCAAACCTTCTATTCACATTTTCTTTCGAATTATTTGGTCAATATGTACATCGAGACAATCACCAAATTTGACTACTTTTTTGGAGCTGTTGCGACGGGTGTTGCATGCAACCAGGAGACTCTGACTTTCCTCAGGCACCTGATCTCACTTCGGAATGTTATTCCTATGGAACTTCTAATGATTTTGCCTTGCTTTCTCGACTTTGAGACTGAATAACTGATAGGTACTTCTGGTATAACAGTTTCTTTTTTCCTTTAGTATATATAGTATCACATTTCCATCTCCTGGATAATCTATTCATGTAGCTTTTCGGGAAAGGTAATAGAACTTTCTCTTTATGTTCCATAGATGTATGGTTACTATGCTAGGAACTGGCAAAACGGACAGATATTTCCAATTGCAATCGCCTCAGTGCTTATATTCTGTTCGGTCGCAGCAAGGCCATTGCCACAGGTGAGTATATTTTCACCATTTTACACTTTTTATTATTCTAATCAAGCAAAAATCAACTAGGAAGTTTATAGAATGGCATCACCTACTGAGAGAACTACTAGTTTTATGATCTACATGTGTCTATGAACTTATATTCATGGATGAGTATTTTTTACAGGATATCATGTTTCTTTATAGAATGGTGGGTGCCGTGTTGGATTCGATTTCCGCAAAAAGCACAATAACACCTGTTGTAAACCAGTGAGCTGTTCTGCCAGTATGTATTGTATAGGACTTGTTCTTGCCCCTCGTATATCTATGAAGCTGCGTTATTGTCTCCGTCTGTTCGAACGTTTATTTCTTTTCTCGTGAGAAAGTTCTTTGTTAAATTTTTTTCAATAATTTGTTAGCCTTTTGACTGTTATATTTTGAATCTACTTTTGGGTTTTGGTTTTTACTCATTCTCCGATTCAACGTCAGAGTAAATAGTTTACTTATTTTGACGACATAGGAGTCTAAGTTAAGTGTACCATATGCGTATCTCAACAACCTTTGAAACTGGTTTTATTTGTCAAAGAGGTTGCTTTCTTCGAAAAATAGAAAGTCGAAATACATTTTTAAACATATAGTGGTATGCTGAAGATGATGTATCAGGCATACAGGTATTCAATGAATTGTGGAAGATATCCTCTTGTATTTGTATAAGAATACTTTTGCTTTTTATGCCTTTGATGGATATTGTAATTCAATTTTCCAGACACATATTTTGTTCTCTGTAATGGCACAGCAGACAACCCCGGTCACGATTCGTGTCATGCCTGCCCTCCAGAGAGACCTATCAGTGAGCCTATCAACACTGCCGAGGCCGCAAAATACAGTGTCGTGGATCCATGCATGAAACCGGACTGTACATGTCCTCGACCAGGTAAATATGAAATTTGAATAAGTAATTCAATAACAGTGCTCTACAATATATACAAAACTAGAATCCCTAAATGATTAAAAGAACATAACAGAGTACATATTCTTACAATTGTCCATTGGTCTATTTGGTTTATGGGTATAGCCTTTTGTGTTTAATATTTGGTGTCCCTTGTCCCTTTTACGTTAGTTTGATTCTCGAGACTTATGATTATCTCCTCTGTGTTTTCGCATAGGGTATTTTGGTGTTTTGCTGATGGTGTTGTATTCGAGTCTTGCTGGAGATTCCCTCCTTTATTTTACAAATGTTATTTCTACTTCCATGATGACCGGGAAGACTGTACATATGTTGCATGTTGTTGTTTAGAACTGTTTTGATGATTGATAATGGTCTATGGTTTTCAGAAGATCGACATTTATATCCTATTTTGAAATTAGATAATCAAAGATATTTCTCTAGGCAGTAACAAACAATAAGAAGAAATGTGCAAGATATAAGAAATAAACGGCAGAAACAAATTTACCAACTACCGTTCTTCATATTTGATGTTCTTCAATAGTATGTTGCCATTTTCTACTTGTATGTTTATCCATTACATAATTATATCTCCCATGATCTCCACCTAGTCTCAGTTACGCTTTAGGTAATGCGTCAAATTAGCTGATACAACGCAAACGACTGAGACATCCTGACTTTTAGACGCGTCACTATTTTCCAGGATCTTGTGTAGTGTTTAAGAGTTGGAGCACTTTTGTATTATTATCATAAACAGTATTAAACACTAATTTCCTTTTGCAATGTGAAGCAGTTAAACTCGTTCCTCGTGACTGGATGTTTAAAGTGTAATAGTAATTAATTCCAGCTCTCTCTAAATTCAGCTCGCCCGAAAGAAGCTTTGTTTTTTGCCCTTTATAAATTTGACATTATATATATATCATTTCATCCTAACCTTTCATCGAAATTAAAGGAGGTTAACATCTTAGCACCATCCTTTGGTCATAGATTTAATATGCTACTGAATCGACCCTACACAAATTTGGAGAAGCGCACTCTCTGCAAAGTAAATGCATAAATTTGAATTCAAAACATAAAACCAGAGGGCGCTACTGAAATACATTTGGCTGCGTCAGAAAATAATACGTGACACTGTTAAGGATTAACTAGCCGAAACATGTGTCTGGTGCATTGAAATTGGTTTGAAATTTTCTTCAAGAAGGTAAAGAGTTAATTGGAACACTTCCGTATAATTTCCATCTACATACTAATTAAGCAAATATCCTTGCAATTGACAATTGATGTAATTTTTTCTCATGTTCCATCAACTGGATTGAGTTACATAAGGAAAATTACCTCTGAAAGATCATGATAATTTTGAAATGAAATATATAATCTATTTCTATTCACAAGGTGCTGTTCCACCAAGGCATAACTCCTGCTTAAAAGATGGCAAAAAGCGATGCGAGTGCGATAGAATTAATGGGTACTACGGGACAGACTTTTTGGATTGTCAAAAGGCGAACGATTCAGTTATGACCAAGGTCAATAGACCTGGTTATGAACTTTCTGAATCAGGTAGGCTAAGGCGATCGTCAGCAAATAGAATAGTATTACTTAACATTGTTCAAACCATACATGAAGATAGTTCAACCTTTCGAAATGAATGAACTAAGTATGTTGCAAAATGAACATAGGACAATGTACATTTCAGGTGAAGCAAGAAGGTGTTTGTTGGGTACTTTTAAGACTACAGCAGATAAATCCCTCTGTAAAAATCATTCAAGGTAGGTAACATTAACAGGAATTAATCAGTAACATAGTATTTACAATGATATAAGATCCATAAAGAATGTATAATAAAGGCAAACCAAGAAAATGATTCGAGTCAAATTCAGTGTATATTTTCTGTAAGGTCTAATACCAATTGTGTACATTATGAAACCAATATACAATCTACATGAATTGATATATTCATTCCCCAAAGGAAGGAGTAATTTCATCTTGGGTATGAACATTTGAAAAACAAATCTCGCTGGTGTATACATAAGATTTGTGACTGGCAATTTATGCTTTGAGTTGAGGCTTGCTGTTGTACACGCATTCCTATTTATAATATTTTGACAATTTATCTTATTTATCCTGACCATCTGTCCTATCTGAAAGTGTGTCCTCCCGGGCACCTGATCCCACCTCTAGCTTGCTAGGGGTCCGTCGATGCTTAATTTTGTGCTCTATTGTGAGTGCTGTTGAGATTATCGTCAGGATCTTCTTTAACTCATTTGTGTCACACTTATGCCCTTTGCCGAGTGGAGCTCGTAAAAAAGTTCCCCGCGAGGGGTTTGACAGTAAGTGTTTTGAACACATTTCCCTGACATTATCGCCATAGCACTTTCTATATAGAGATAACGTCAGAGAGTGCATGGGTTTTAGATATTGTTTTCATTTCCGTGCTTAAACATCGACGGCGGGTGCGGCTAGCCAACTGGGGATGCTTACTCCTCCCGGGCACTTGATCCCACCTCTAGCTTGCTAGGGGTCCGTCGATGCTTAATTTTGTGCTCTATTGTGAGTGCTGTTGAGATTATCGTCAGGATCTTCTTTAACTCATTTGACTATCTCGCTCCAGTCGGCAGAGCACGAGCTGTTTTTCGTGCACAATTATGCTTTTGATATACACTTACATATTCATTAAATTTGTTACTTTGGCCCTTGCATTTTGCTTGTGTTTTGTTTATGTCTTCATCTAGGAGTGAGTAGTCACTGTTCACAGCAACTGTCCTGACAAGTGGGTGGGCTGTGGGCATGTAATCCGGATGATCACACTGTTTGCTTCTAAAAAAGTCGATGACTTTCAGTTTGCACAGGTTTCCTATTAGCCTCGTTGGTTTATGTACAGTCTTTTGTGTTAAGCGTCGCCTATGGTACACGGACTTCTCTTATTGTGCTTGTCCACTTTGAGAAATTCGGTGTATTGTTGTTGGCATTGCTACCGAAATCTATTGGAGATCCCATCCTCTTTTTCTTATTTCAATATATGAAACCTTGGACATGCCTGTCTCTACTATATGTTTCTCAGTCTAATAGAAACATCGTAATTGAAGCAAGCTTTCTCAGATTTTTACATTGGTTTCCGCAGAATTCACCAATTGTCAAAGGTTCTGGAAGCTCTAGAGAGGGGGAAATTTGCTTCATTTTATGATTTGGATAATTTAATAGACTCAGCTAAAATGAAAAAATACTTCGAATAGATTTGAGCTACTGTCTATCACATTCAATAACATCCATGCAAATTTAAGATATAAAGCAAAAAATCTAAATAGTAGCACAAAAATCTTTGCTTACACTTTCAACTTTTTGCACACGACAAAGGTATAGGTATGGATTATAGTTTGCATACAAAACGTGTCTACTTATGAGCATCCAAAGATGCATGTTTATATGCCATTTGCTCCGTTGGAAATATCAATTACACTACATATATATCTTTTTTTACTGGCTTTAAAAGTTGCAATTTTTCATGTTTTTGCATTCAAGCCGTAATTACACAGCACAAGTTTCTAACCCTAACTGGCAGACTCGCGATTCAGGCAATACGCAAAGAAATGTACATTTATATCTAAATTAAATTGATTATATAAACGACCAACATGTTGATGTTCTGACACCCAAGGAGTCCGACCAGTTTCAGAAAAAACCCGCCCAAGTGGTCTCCCTGCTGTTATATGAACGAATGTGATTCAGACACCTACATCATTCGTCCGATGTTTGACTCGGATTAACATTGGTTTCTATCATTTATTGTATTGTTTTTCATGCTTTTCTGCTTTGTTTGCAAGTGTCTTTTTTGTGTCATTGCTCATGCCTATTTGTTGCTGTGGTTATTTTGCCGGTTATTATGTCCTTTGGTTCAGTCCTATACGTATATGTTACGGCGTAGTCAAGTTTGCATGACCTATGATATATCAGGGATTATATTCTTAGTTTCATTTAACTCCGTGTAACTGATCACGTTTCATTTTTAATTTACCCCCTCTCCCGTCAAATAAAAATGAATCATACAATTAACTTGAATTGACCATAGTGGAATTATTTGAAATAATCTTTTCTCCTTATTCTTGCAAGGAATAAATTATTCTATCAAAACATACAAGAGTACAATGCGCCGTATAAATATGTGAAAAAATATTTTCTCAAGAAGAAAGGATGGGATCTCCAACAACACTAGGTTGCAGCACCCACAGCAAAATCCCAAAACACCCAATGCAAAAAAAAACAACAACACAGAACAGACACCCAAAGAAAGAGACGCAAAAGGGACAAGGAACACCAACTCACATGATAGAAACATTAAACATAAAAGACCACTTATTAACCAACGAGACCAATCGGCAACCGGTGCCGACTAAGGACGGCCATCTGCTACGTAAATAGCACACGGTGTGGTTATCCTTGATTACGTGCGCACAACCCTCCCACTATTCCGATTTCCCAGAGGTCTCGAAGAACGCACAATTTTGGTGTAAAACAACCTCCTCACTGACTACACACAAACAAGACCGTAAAACACAGGGGTCCAAGCAACACAGATGGATATGTAAATGGATATAAAAAAGGTACGCGCGTAATGCAGTCTGTGCTCTGCCGGCTGTAACGAGCTCATATATGTTATCACCCGAGGAGTCCGTCTGACATTCAGAGAGGTCAGGTGGTCGGGGCCCTGTCTTCTGTAAAGAGGTTTGAACATGGCCCGTCATGGAGTCCCGTCGTCACAGTCAGTTAGAGTGCAAGTCTTAAGAATGCGCTCGTTCAAGACTGTAGAATGGTCAAGTACCAAGCTTAGTGTCCATCTGGTGACATTAGGATCATATCCACGGCATAAAAGGCGTTTGATGACTCTGACGCATTTTCCATACCTATGCTGTCTACCTTTGACCCCTCTTATTTTGTTAATGATATCACCATAAAATGCAGGTGGTGAAATACCTGAAGTAATATACTCTGTTGCTTGTATGGGTCCGAATTTCAAAAGAAGTTGATCATAATTTTTGTAAAATTTCCAGAAAGTCTTTACTAGTTTGTGAAAGCGATTAATTATAAATTCAGTGCATGTCTGGTCCATACTGCAAATTTATCTGCTTTTAAATGATGCTATTGAATTTGAAGACGTTTAGCAATAATAGTGCTCCCTGCTTTCAGCTGTGTCGAAGGTTCCATAATAGACTTTTATGGTAGCTCTACGGAGGATGTAAGGTGTAAGCGAATTCCAGTATCAACTGCATCGTCTGAGAAAAATACGTCCGAGAAAGAGGACGGCGACCGTGAGCAACCGGATAATAGAAATGAAGAAAGTATGTAGGAAGAACTATTATAATAGTGTAATGAACATGCAATATTAAAAGTTCTAATTTGATAGTGTTAAAGCACCTTAGTAGATTGGATTTGTTGAAGACAATCATATAAAAAGGATACAGCAACTTACACTTGATACGTAGATAGATTGCTTTGTATGTGTGCTTGGTCATTCCTAATTGGTAAAGAAAACAAACCAAAGAGCGTTACGGAAATAAATTTGAGTGTGTCTGAAAAGCACTAGCTAAAATCACGCCTCATAATAATTTCAGGCAATGATTAATTAAACACCTTCCCCGCGATTGACTGTTTCATGTGTATTAATCACTATCTTTCTAGTTCTGCATGTCTGGCCAACGCTGCAAATTTTTCTGTTTGTAATATTTGTATTGACATTTAATCAATTTGACATCATATAAAAAGGTATTGCTTTGCTTTTTTGGAAATTTGTCATTATTCCCCTGAAATCGGAGCCTTTTTGTATGTCTGATTGTCCTGCCTGTTTGTTTGTTTGTCTTTTTCAGCAATACCTTGGATATAAGTTATGAATGATAAGTGATAGGGCTTTCATATTTAAGACGTTTATTATTTGTAGCAAGACCTTTCCCATATATATTAGATGTTTTGACCTTGTGACATTGAAATTCAACCTGCTCATGAAAAACTTTAACCTAGGCTATAAGTTTTGAATGGTAAGTGGTAATTAAGGCTTTTGATTTTCATATGTGTTTTTCATATCCTTGTGTCAATACCTTTCTATTGATATCAAAAGTTTGACCTTGAGGCCTTGCCCTCTGAGAATGAAATACTTTTGACATTACAGCAGTTTTACTATCAAAGATACCGACGGGAACATTCGCGTTTCACAAACACAACTTTTAAAAAAATTTCACCTTTTAATATCATCGAAACTTAAAGATATCCACCAATCTACCACATTTCCCAAATTTTGTTTGGTCGTAGATTTTAATTAATTATGCTTCTGCTTACAGGAAATAAGAAGCCGCGCACTCTTTACAAAATAGGTATATTAAATTCAAAAATTAAAGATAGAGAGCGCTTCTAAAACAAATGTGTCTGTGTCTAATAATCACTTTGGCTTGAAGTACCACTGATGAGGATTTACTAACCGAAACACGTGTCTGGTACATTAAAATGGGTTTAAAATGTTCTTCAAGAAAGTAATGAGTTGGTAGAATTCAATTTTTGAGATAATATGTATATATATTATTAATATAAATTTCCATACTATCGTTTTCTTTGTAGATGGAATGGATGTTAAGGACATAATCCTTATAACGGGTTCGGTGTGAGTAGAAAGTTTCATTTGAATATTTTGAATCCTTCAGTTTCAACTCTTTTATCGATAAAATTACCGGCAAATTTTTCTTATTGAATATTCCTCATTTGTTTCAAAAGAAATTTTCTTACATTTACAGATGTTGCGTCTCTGGACTTTTGGCATTCGTTTTCGTTCAGCACAGAAGACAGAATAATACAGGTAAGATGGTTTTAAATGTCTTTATCTATTAAGAACTGATTTTGCCATTCGACTACAGAAATACGGGAATATATAACGAATGACAACAAATTTAAATCCAAAAAAAAAAAGAAAAAAAAAAAGGTTCAACACACACAGGATGATGATCGTCTATATTATATACACACAATCCTCTCCTCTATCCGGAATCACTGAGGTAAGAAAAGTCTGTGAACTGTTTAAACTCATTGGGCACGTTCGTTGTCTGATCAGAGGATCTGCATCCTGTTTCACAAAAATTCTATAGAACATTTTTTCAGGAACTTTCATATATCTTTATTCCTTAATTCTTTGATAAACTTAAATTCGCTGTTGTTTCTTAATTTTAATTTAAATATAGAAATAGTATTAGATAACATATTATAAATAATACTTCAATATATGTAAATTAGCAATTTACCTTGGTGCAATCTATTTCCCGTTAAACTTGAAGTTAAGGGGTATGGACAAAAGTTTATCGGCCATATTGGATTTGACGTGAAGCATACTTGAAAAATCTGTCGTTCTGCAGAATTAAGACTCCAATCTTAACCATTTTAATACTGAATTTTCTTTACCTCAACATCGTCATTTTTCCATAATTTTAAACAAAAACTGCATCAATATTTTTACATGACAACCATTTGAACTTAGTGCACCGAACTGCGCAGCTACAGGTTTGCAGGATTCATGATTAATACTATAACCTACCTTAAACGTTACTATCATCATATGTCTACAAACATTTGTCCTCCAATTTTGATCATACTTTCTCAAAATACCGGGTATCTTCATTTTACACGCAAGGGGCTAGTAGCCATATCAACATAGAAATGAATCCAGGGGCGGATCCCCGGAATGTTGCACATTTGTAATTTGTCACCTATAATTCACATGACTATCCCACTTCTCTAATATATATCATGTAAATAACTAATAATTGAATCGCAAACAGTTGAAATTCTAGTGAATTACCCCAGGAACTTTAAAATCGTTTATTTTTTCTACCTATGTTGGGGCGGATCGGCACGTGAAAATGGCTACCTGTAAAAACTCGTGTTCGAAAAGACACCGTGTTGTATTAACAAGCGATTTATATGATAATGAGACCTTGTACTCAAAATCGAAGGACAAATGGTTGTAGATATAATATCAATGTAATGTTTAAGGTAAGTTATAGTATTATTAATAAATTCTTCTGAGGTGCAGCTGTGCAGTTCCATGCATGAATTTAAAAAGTTTCTAATGTTAAAATTTTAATGTGATTTTCCGTAGAAATATGGGAAAATGTAGCTATTGGGGTTGAGAATACTTGGGATTAAAATAGTTGAAGTTGGAGCCATGACTCGTTATAAGGAAAGATTTTCAATAACACACTACATAAAATCCAATATGGCGAATAACGGTTTGTCCATACCCCTTAAAGAAACTACAGAGACCGTTAATTCAGTGTCCTTTTTGGATATCATGTTGTCTTTTGACGCTAATGGAAATATGAATACCTCACTCTATTACAAACGTGACGACTTCAATTTCAATATCACAATTTTTTTCTTTTTCTGGTAGCAACATCCCGTCGTCACGGGCATATGGTGCGCGTGCTTTCATTTCTCAATTAATACGTTATACTGGGCCCGCTCCATGATTTCAGATTGTGTTCTAAGAGCTAGACGACTTTCAGTTAAACTTCTCAGTCAAGGATACATTTGTGACCGACTAACACCGTCACTGAGGAAGTTCTATGGTCGACATGGGGAAATGGTAGCACACTATGACGAGAGTCATAAATGATATTCTGACGTAGACCTTTTGTCCCATGACATACCACATCATACGTTTGTCTTCCTTTGTGGGAGTTACCGATTGTGACCTTTCTACCGAATTGAAGTGGCGGGTGTTGCATGCAAGCAGAGGATGCTCACTCTTCCTTGGCACCTGATCTCTTCATATGGTAGATTTTTTTTTTATTTCCGTTCCTTTGCCTTAGTTTTGGTTTTATCCTGGTTTTGTATGCCCTTGGTTAGATGATTTTTCAATAAACGATTATGTACTTCTTAATAGGGATACGGTTTTGTTCATATTTGTCATAATTTAATCGAAAACTATTCATAAGTGAAAGTTGCGAAATTTCCTGAAATTTTTCGCAAGAATTTTTGTGAAATTGGGCCAAGATCAAAGTATTTTCTTAAAAGAGTCGGACAGTATCCTTGATGGATTCTTGTCGACACTGTCGTTAAGTGAACTCGATATTGTAGAGTTTTTTTAGTACAATGTATACCGTTCTCTTGATTACCTTGGGATCGTATAACTTACAAAGAGAAAATACCTATTATCAAGTTATATTGAATTTCAATACACCTTTGATCCATTTTAGTTATGGCAGACATTACATACGGAGGTTTGATAATTCAATAAGGGTTTCATAAATTGTTGAAATGTGGATAGGGTACACTGAAATTAATACAATATTTCAATATTAGTGGAGTTCCTTGTATACTCCCGTGGAATATTTTGGAAGAAAGCAAACGACCATTATTTTCAGTTACTATGATGAATGAAATTTTCAAAAAAGTTTGGTAGACTCGCGGGAAATTCTGCGCCTCCGGTTTACAACGATTCCAAAATGGCGCTATTTTGAGATTCGACTTCTACATAAAAAATGACATTTGATCATATTTTTACGCGAATGAAAGTTAATTTGTCGTAAAATATAGAATAAAGATGTCATATTCTGAATTTTGACGGCAAACTTCAACTTCTGGTTTCACGGAAAAAGAATTATTTTTTTCAATTATATTTTCAAAATTTTAATTTGGACCAAAAATGGTCACTTTTACCCCCTACCCCTTTTCTTAATCTGGTCAACACAATCGTATTGTGTAAATTCAAATGAAAGATTTGCTCTCTAGGCCTGTCGATTCTTCAACATAAGATAAGATCCCCATATGTTAATCTATTTGATTTATGTCACTTTTTAAAATTCGTAAGCCAACCTTCTTTCGTTGTATATTTACAAATAACTAAACTGAGTCTGATGAGTATATTTGTGTTTCCGATGAATGTCAGTATGTGTTATACATGCTTGTTAGTCCCCTACCGGCAACGCCGAAGGGGACTCTTAGTTTCCTCTCGGTCTGTCCGTCTGTTAACTCCGTCTGTCCGTCTGTCCAAATATCAGTTTTCCGGACTTTTTTCTGCAACGGATGGAGATATTCAGATGAAATTTGATACACAGCTTGGTCTTGGATAGTTACAGAGCAAGTCTGACTTTTGTCACGCTTGACCTATATTTCGAGGAGTTATGCCCCTTGATGAATCGGAAAATTCAGTTTTTGTCAGTTTTCCAGACTTTTTCCTGCAACAAATACAGATATTCAGATGAAATTTGATACATAGCTTGGTCTTGGATAGTTACAGAGCAAGTCTGACTTTTGTCACGCTTGACCTATATTTCGAGGAGTTATGCCCCTTGATGACTCGGAAAATTCAGTTTTTGTCAGTTTTCCAGACTTTTTCCTGCAACAAATACAGATATTCAGGTGAAATTTGATACGCAGCTTGGTCATGGATAGTTACAGAGCAAGTTTGACTTCTGTCATACTTGACCTATTTTTCGAGGAGTTATGCCCCTTGATGACTCGGAAAATTCAGTTTTTGTCAGTTTTCTTGATTTTTTCCTGCAACAAATATAGATATTTAGGTAAAATTTGATACCCAGCTTAGTCTTCGATAGTTACAGAGCAAGTTCAATTTTCGTCACGCTTGACCTCTTTTTCGAATCGATAAAGCAGATAAAACCTCAGAACTGAGCTGCTCGGTTTAATTAATAAGACTCATGTTAAATTGAAGAGTAATTCATAGGCAGAGAGTTGCAGGACATAGATATATGCCGCCGGTAGGGGACTTATATTGCTCAGCGATCATAACATTTTTATAAAGGATGTAGCTCCCATGCAGTGTTTAAGCTTTACATGCACACACAACCAATGTCACACAAACAGTAGGAAAGCCACAAAAGACAACCATACAAGCCAAATTTGATGCTACAAAGACACAGTAAAACAAATAAGAATATGGTACATGTACTACACTACAATTGTGCGTTCTTCGAGACTTTTGGTAACCAGAAAAATGAGATGGTTGTGCGCACGTAATCTGGATAACCACACAATTTGCTACTTGCGTGGCGGATTGCCTTCCTAAGTCGACACAAACTGCTCATGGTCTCGTTGGTTTTATGTTTCTATGTCGTATTACATTTTTGTGTCTCTTGTTTTGCTTGTTTACTCTGTGTTTTCACATCGGATGTTTTGGTTCTTTGCTTTTTGGTACTGCAACCGAGTCAGGTTGGCGATCTTCCTCTTTCTTTCATGTACTAAGAATATTCTATCATAGATTAGCAAAATAGCGCACTGAACGTGGTTTCTATTCTGGCTTTCCGGATTGCAAGCATTGACATCACAGAAATGGATACTTCCATGCATTTTTTATTCCTCCGCAAACAAAGTTTGGGGGTTATATAGGAATCACTCTGTATGTCCGTCCGTCTGCCTGTCCATCACACCTTGTCCGGAGCATAAATCCCCCCCTGTCGATGGATTTCAATAATATTTCACAGAAATGTTCCTTAGGACCCAAGGGTGTGTCATCACCTTGAACCAAGGTCATAGGTCAAAGGTCAAGGTCACAATAAACATCATTAGTACAAACTTGTCCGGGGCATAACTCCTCTCCCTTTGTATGGATTTCAATAATATTTCACTCAAATGTTCATTAGGACCTATGGGTGTGTCATGACTTTGAACCAAGGTCATAGGTCAAGGTCACAAAAGACATCATTAGTAAAATCGTGTCCGGAGCATAACTCCCCCCTCCCTGTAGATGGATTGCAATAATATTTCACAGAGATGTTCCTTAGGATCTAAGGTGGAGGTTTTTCTTTGTTTGCTTTAGTTCCTGTTTTATCCTGATTTTATATGCCGTTGGTTTATGATTTTCAAAATTATCGATTTTGTGCTGTGTATTGGGATATGGTCATTATCCATATTTGTCATCAATGCCATTAAATGAACTTGTGAGAGATGGGCGTGGCCATCCATAAGGAAGTACTTAATCCCCCTGGTCGTCGTAGTGTATTGCTGTGATTTTTTTATCGTTTTTGTATGCCTTGTGATAGTGTATTTTTTATTGACGATTTGAAAAAAAGTTAATGATGCAGATACCCTTCGCCCCTATCAGACCTCTGGGATAGAAAATTTAAGGACCTGTATCTTAAGTTATATAGTGATTCACATTTGAAAAAAAAAAATACGTGAAAATATTTTAAATATGTTTTTGATGAATTACGAAGTACATTTTGTATCTCTTAGTCAATAAAACGTGCATGGATTTTAGATATTTGATCTTTGTATTCATACTTCATTTAGAAAATACTCAAGAGAAATCAAAATGGTCACCGACAAAATGATAATGATTGCAGAGTTGTGCGATTAGTCAAAGCAAGTCCCAAGATATAGAAAATGGCCCCTCTTATCGTAAATCCACTTAACTTATTAATGTTTTTTGGATATGGACTTTTTAACAATAACATACTTTCCTTGGTTCTGTGTATGATGACAAACTTTCATTTTTGATAAACTCCAAAAATGAGGAGGGTTCCTAACCAACAGGGTTTTTCTGATATGTGATGCGAACGGATGCTTTCTGAATTATAGGAACATGGTGCAACTACTACTATGTAGTATGTTTAGAAAAATCTATTGTGTATTGAAGTACCATTGGTTGCCACCAGAGCGACTACAGTATTCTTCGAAACCTCTGACAAGGACAAAACAATTTGTCCTAAAAGTTTTCTCCCTTTGATTCTGGTCTTTTAATCCTGTGTAGCCTTTAATAATCAAGATGACTTTTGACCATTTGCTGTCAAAAAATTTACAATTGGTAGGTAGTCTAATCAATCGCATCCAGTACGTACATCAACCTTGATCCCACCCCTGGCAAATTTCTTACAATTCGATTGGTTGTGAAGAGCCAAATATACAAAATATTTATAAAGATTGTATTTGGCGATGCGAATACATGAATATATATATATATAAAAATTCGTTATATATCTTCCTGTAAACCAAATAATGTCGAAGGAATCCAACTCTATACCTTCTTGAAGAAAATTCCAAACCAATTTCTATGCACCAGACACGTGTTTCGAATATAAAATTCTCATCAGTGATGCTTCCAGCGGAGCCATCAAAAATAATTTCAGTAGCGCCCTCTTTAATTTTTTGAAGTTAGATTTGTACATTTACATAACAGAGAGTGCGCGGATCCAAATTTCCTGTAGGGTCTATTCAGTAACATATCCAAATACAATCTATGTTCAAAATAGCATTGGAAGGATGGGAAGGCACATATTTCTACTCTCCTAATTGGAACAAAAGATATAGTTGGATTAAGGAGAGTAGAAAGGGACTATCTTTTCAGTAACAAGTGCATGTGTGAAAAACTGTATAAATCATTGTAATACAAATGTTTTGTCATACAAGAATCTTTATGGCGTGACAGGGTTCAGGAACCACCCTTTAAATTGCCAAAATGTTTACCTTTTTCATTGCGTTTCTCAAATTCGAAGACTTGAACCCCCCCCCCCCCCCCCCCCCCCTCTCTCCAACTGGCCTGGCAGATCATCCGTTCCCTCCTACCCAAACGAAATAAATAAATAAATGTTTTAGATTCTCGCATGTCCATTTTCTTTAACTTAAGAATATGTTAATGTTATTCCTTCTGGAGTTGTGAAGCTGATTAGATTAATTATCATTATTAAGAAAACCATACATTTTCCCCCATGAAAATCCAAAAGCGGTGGCTAATCCCTAAAATATTGTGGAAAAAACCCCAGAAATATTTCAATAGTAAAACAAACAAATAGAAATTATTTTAAGTGTCCTTTTAAATAAATACATGTACAATCATACTGAATCTGATCATGAAATTCAGGAAAATCTTGTAAATCAGCCTCCTGCTAGATAAATAATGTGGTTTCCTGCAAACAATTATCATGTATTTCAATTAATGATTGTTTGAACTGAAAGAACTCACAGAACTTCCATGAACATTCGATACTAAGCGCGTTAAAACTAAATAAAATCGCTCTATATCAATGTTATAATATTTCAAGACCGCCATTTTAAGATGGCCACCAAACCGGAAGTACAGCATTTCCCATGAGTCTACTACAGTTTTTTTTAGTTCAGAATGATGTCAAGATCAAAGTTAGATAGGTAATTTGCTTTCTTCCAAAAAATCCCACAGGGGTCAAAATAGCTATATTAAGGTCCTCCACTATATGTAACATATAGATATTTTTAACTGGAATACACAGGTACATGTAGACTGGTGATTAACTCAAATCAGGCAGAGGGACGGTACAATGATGAACAACATGCAGCAGAACAGCAGAAGCTCATCTCCCAAGAGAGAATTTACGATAAAATTTCGAAACCAACAGCAATGGAGCATGAAGAAGACGATAATAATACTAATAGTACGAGAACAATAGATGAAGAAACAGAAGATGATTGCAATAACAGGTTGAGACCATCTATCGAAAGAGACACTTATCTTACAAGTGGAACGAACGATCTGAATCATACACATGATAGTCGTAGCATAAGGGATTTAGAATATCCGAATATCTCATCGAGCTATCGAAGTGATAGTTTCAACAGTAGAGAGTCATATGTAGAAGAAAAAAATCTGAAGAGGAAGGTAGATGTACAACAGAAGGATAGTCAATTCAAGATAACTATCCATGGTGACAATAATACTGTGATAGTGCCAGGGTGTATTGGAAATCCGATGTTATGTGCGAAGTGTAAATCCTTTCGCATGAAAACTGATGGAGAACAACTCACTACTTTATTCGATATAAATTCCGTTCATTCATTTCCTTCAACAAAGAATCTCGCTGTCCCATATCCCCATCCTCTCGTCAGTCTAGCTAGTTGTAGTCATCACAATGTTGAAGAGTCGGGTATTGCATCGGAACATTTCTTTCCACCGGAGTATATACCTCAGCAATATGTACCAACGCCAGTGATTCATGAGTTTAGTTCATCTTTAGACATGTCTTCTTTATGGTCAAACGACGCCCCTGATAACTATTTCCCAATGGGATCGCCTGACTCTATGGGAGTGTGTGTTATGGGAGGAGAACAATGTTCATCTTCAATCACCAATCTGAAGAAAGTATACGAGTCAGAAAGAGAACATTTAAGGGAAAATGAGTGTTCCTTAGTTTCACCACAAATCAAAAGTTCTTTAAACTTGGCTTCATTGGACTCAAGCTCAGAACAAGATCATATGCAGATTCCTGCTGATATAGTTAATCAGCCGGTACGATTTGAGAACTACTCTCGGGAGTGCAAATCCATGAATAGTAGAAACAGTGTATTACCAGGTACTTGTATATGTATAAAACTTCTCAAAGAATGTGTTGAAATATACGACAATTGCCAACACAAAGTAACTATATAGACAATTAAGGTATCCGATGTACAATAGGGCATTTTTCCATGCCTGGTAAGGTACTATAAACTATATATTTTCTGAAAGGTTATAAAACCCACTGCTCAGAAATAATAATTTTGGGGCCAGAAAAACAAAGGGGAATAACTTATGAAGCATTTAAATTGCCTATTTTCTCTATATAACATATGCAAAATAACAAAGTTGTACAAGAGTTTTTCCCCCTTGATTTTTAAGACCTGGGAGTCTTATATCTGAACTCAGGGCATCATTACCTTTCAGAAAATATATAGTTTATAGTACCTTACCAGGCATAAAATTTTCCATACTTTACAATGGAGATGATTAAAACGCTATGTAAAATGACTCAATTGTACAACGGATACCTTAAGCAGTCTTTTGTCATAAACATTTGCTTCATTGAAATAGTTAACCTACATCATAAATGTTAGGTGACAGTTTAGAATTATTTGAATTTCGTCTCATGTGGCATCAACCATCACTAGTTGGTACAACATTACTTGTTCAAATTCTCATACGGTTCACTGAATTGTTACAATGTAATTTCAAACACTATTAGTAGGTTGGTATCGTCTTAGATGCTATCGTTTGTCTAGTATTCTCTGTCATCAAGGTTGATAACCTTTCAAATCTATTATTTAGCTCCCTGAAGAGATACCTCTGTCCTTAACTTGTTTTGAGTCATGTTTGGAGTTTCACCTTTTATACATTAATCCTTTTGATTTCCTCTAATTTGGCCTCAAGCACAACTAATGATACAATACTTGCTGAAAAGCGCATATGATCCACTCAAGTAATTTCGATAGAATATAAATTTCAATAGATGATGCTTATATGACTCGTGACATTAACTTCATAGGTATTCTTTTCAGATCCTGATGATACCGGATGAAATCGACACAAGAACTAAGCTACCCAATGATGTAAAATGAGATCTATGCTGTAGAACAAAGAAAGACTTGCAGTTCGTAAGTAAAAAAAAAAATCATTCCATACCACAAAAACTAGTACTTTGTCCTTACTTGTAGCTGAGTATTACAAAATGTATTTCTTATATATCTATTTATTCTTGTTTTTCAGAGCACAAAAGGGGCATTAACACAAAGGCATACCGTACGAAGAAATTTTGTATGATGTACATGTATACAATTAATGGTCAGTAAAGAAAATAAATTCTAAAAATATTCTATATATTTTCTTTTATATACCGTCTCTTTTAGTTTTACTAAAAGGTTGGCACTGAAAGGTTGGCATTTTTAACATCTCTCTTGACGAATGGAATGTATGCATATGATACTTTTTAGTGTCGTTAATTTTCCTCTAGGATCTGTAAATATCTTTGTGTCAATGAACCGGTGAGGTTTCAAATTTGTCCACACAGTGCATTAACACGACCAAAGATTAAGTTTTGATCATTCCCACATAACTTTATGTTTATATTGTATTATTTGACCCACAGTCTTTCATTTGAAGATACAGTAATATACCATGTTCAACTTGATCAAATAAAAAAAGAAATAAGGAAATTTTCTTTGTATGTGAACATTGATTCCTCAACAATCATTGTTATTTTTCTGGCATTTTGAGGAAATGTATCCCCAAAATCGTCGGGATTCCACGGGGTAAAGATTGTGCTCCACTTTGCTGACTAATATGAAGCCAAATTTATTTACGTAAGTGCTTACACATTGGAATTACAGATGGCTTACTGCTTATTAACAATCCTGTCTAGAATCCCCAAAGTATCATTTGACGGTGATGGCAAGATAAGCAGCTCGCTCTATGACAAACGTCAGGATTGACTCTCCATCATAAGAATGGTCAAATGTAAGCAAGCTGCATCAATAGTGTGAAACAAGCAAAACGTTTTGCGAGAAAAAAATCCCTTACATATAGAAATACACATGCATTTTTCCATCATGGCTCTCGAATATATATCAATAGACATCAAAGAAGTATCTATCACTTATTCAGTCTCAAAGTCGAGAAGACAAGACAAAATCATTAGAATTCCCATCGAAATAACATTCCGAAGTGAGACCAGGTGCCGGGGAGAGTTAGCGTCTCCTGATTACATGCATCACCCAACGCATCAGCTCCACGGAAACTTGTCACATTCGGCGATTGTCTCGATGTTCTTGTTGGGTTATGATGACAACCATTTAATCACAATCCAGAATGACTCACTGATCTCTGGATAGGGGATCTGATTTGCTTTTATTATACCCCCGAAGCGACCGAAGAACTTACTCAATGATGATTTAAGCCGTTGTGTAATATAACCCTAAACAAGTAGCTTACTCGCAAGCCGTCTGGCTCTAACGATGAAATCTTCATATTTGGAACATGCCCCCCCCCCCCCCCCCAAAAAAAAAGAAAAAAAAGGGTAAATGAGATATTCTAACATGATACTAATGTGATATAGTATCAAAATTCACATGCAAATGAGGTTAACAAGATACCTATGAGATACCAATGGGATACTACGATGTTAGGCTAACGGGATGCCCAATGTGATACCAATGGGATACTACAATGTGATACTAATGGGATACCCAATGGGATAGTATAATGTGCTACTAATAAGATACTTCTCACCTGGCATTGCCTTTGAAACAAAATACCAACATGTCATACCAAAGTGTGATATAAATGAGATACTCCCTTTGTTACCATAAAAACAGTAATAGAATACCAATGTGATACTGCAATATATATTTTGACCCCGATAAATCAAAGATGGAGTATGTGAGGATTTAAATTTGTTTGTACCTCACTCATGGATTTGAATGATAATACAGATTAAGTTCAAAGGAAAAATATAAGTTATTATGCTTGAAATTATTGAATCATTTATATCAAAATAATTTGTAAAACATTTTTACGTGAATATGGGTAATCCAATACATAAACTTTACATTTAAACTAAAACAAAATATTTTAATACATGCATTATATACAGTAGTAAAGAAACTTACTAGTCATGATATTAATTTCCAAGCAAACGGAGCACAATTCATCCAAACATCATGCATAATCTGCATGGCATCCAATATTTATAAATATTATATTGTCCTTGATATTGTGTCCAATGGTATTAATATAAGTCTTTGAAAATAAGTTAAAGTTGATATCCACCTGTATTCAAACTAAGTTTTAACATATCCTAACAAATCTCAAACTCCATGTGCTTGCATGTGTGTATCAGCCAGATTTGAAATGTGTGATGTCACTGATGACTCATTGATGACATCACACAGGATGTAGTTAAGCAGGGCAGTATCATATTTGTATTATGTTAAGCTTCCACTACTGGCAGGTCAGAACAAATTTCAAAGTGAAACAAAATACGAATAAGATATTAACAGAGGGAGTTTAAGTTTAATGTGATACCAATGCAATACTCAGTCTTAATGGGATACTAACAGGATATTGACATCCCTAATAGGACTGGAATATTGTGTTAGTATCACATTATGAGCGATATCAACTAGATACTATAACGTGATACTAAAGTGTATCTCATTAGTATCACATTGGTATCATGTCGGTATTTTGTTAAAAATGATTTTCGTTTGGGGCCCTGGCGTACCGTATCGGTGCCCGGAAAGCTTGAATAAAATGTACATTCAGTCCAGTAAGGATGGAAAAAATTGTTTTCTCAATACATGAAATTTTAATTTGTTCTTAGAAATACGTAAATCTGTTGAATTTTATTCAGGTAGTACATGGGACTGACATTGTCTCTATCATTTGGGTTAAAGCATACAAAGTTAACACTGAATGGAATGGGAACTGGAGAAGTTATTTTATATACTGTTCCCCATCTCGGTATATGATTTCCTGCACACCCTAACTTTATGTCGGTAGATTAGTAGGATCATGCAGAAAGGTGGGGAACGATGTAAAACAGGTGGTCGACATTTCAGAAAATGGGTGAATATCGAGCAAAATAGATCTAATTTATCTCAACAAACATAATTTGCCATTTCAGATTAATATTTTATGGATGTATAAGTAGTATAAGAAGCCTGGATGTCAAGGTCGGGAAACCGCACGTGCAGCTATGACGTCATGATGACGTCAGTATTATGACGTCATGATGACGTTAGTATTATGACGTCATGATGACGTCAGTATTATGACGTCAAGTATTCCATGACGTCAGTATTATGACGTCAAGTATTCCATGACGTCAGTATTATGACGTTGTCTTCACTATGACGTCAGTATTATGACGTCAAGTATACAATGACGTCAGTATTATGACGTCGTCTTCACTATGACGTCATTTATTCTGCACCTGCAGCTTGGACTTTGAAACGACCTTTCGTGTCATCTATTTTTAAGTTTTAGGAAAGTCCCAAATCTATATTTAGATGTTGTTCTAGAACTTCATCTATTCGTGGAAGGAATAATTCCCCCTACATTCAGTTTTCCTTAGATAGATACTGAATTTGGTCAAAATATGATTTTGTACTAAAAATATATAACTTTGTTCAAGCATAAGACCTTAAAGATGCCCTGCACCATACAATCACTGCAGAGTTAAAGAAGCTCTGCATCAATATTTACCCGACCAGCTTAAGGACAATACCTTCTCAAACTGTCTCAAGAACGATAACTCTACCAAAAGATGGTTGCTCCAGTTACAGCAGAACCTAAAGGGGAGAAATAGTGTGCAAGATGTGCAGATAAGTGTGAAAGATGTGCAGAATATACACACTAATGTGCAAGATGTGCAGATACATGTGCAAGATGTGCAAATAAGTGTGCAAGATGTGCAGAATATACACATTAATGTGACAGATGTGCATATTAAATGTGCAAAATGTGCAGATACGTGTGCAAGATGTGCAAATAAGTGTATAAGATGTGCAGAATATACACAATAATGTGCAAGATGTGCACATTAAATGTGCAAAATGTGCAGATACGTGTGCAAGATGTGCAGATAAGTGTGCAAGATGTGCAGAATTCACACTAATGTGCAAGATGTGCAAACAAGTGTGCAGAATGTGCAGAATATACACATTAATGTGCAAGAAGTGCACATTAAATGTGCAAAATGTGCAGATACGTGTGCATGATGTGCAAATAAGTGTGCAAGATGTGCAGAATTTACACACTAGTGTGCAAATAAGTGTGCAGGATGTGCACATTACATGTGCAAAATGTGCAGATAAGTGTGCAAGGTGTGCAGATAAGTGTAGAAGATGTGCAGAATATACACATTAATGTGCAAGATGTGCATATAAGTGTGCAGATGAGAAAATTAAATGTGCAAAATGTGCAGATAAGTGTGCAGGATGAGCACATTAAACGTGCAAAATGTGCAGATACGTGTGCAAGATGTGCACATTAGTGTGCAAGATGTGCACATTTGGGTGCTAGATATGCACATTTTGATGTAAGATATGCAGGATGTGTACATTAATGTGCAAAATATGCACATTTGTGTGTTAGATGTTTTTAAAAAAATTATGATCAACTTCTTTTGAAATTCGGACCCATAAAAGCAACGGAGTATATTACTTTAGGTATTTCACAACCTGCATTTTATGGTGACATAATTAACAAAATAAGAAGGATCAAAGGTAGACAGCATATGTATCGAAAATGCGTCAGAGTCATCAAACGCCTTTTATACCGTGGATATGATCCTAATGTCACCAGACGGACACTAAGCTTGGTACTTGACCAATATACAGTCTTGTACGAGCGCATTCTTAAGACTTGCACTCTGACTGACTGTGACGACGGGACTCCATGACGGGCCCTGTCCAAACCTCTTTAGAGAAGACAGGGCCCCGACCACCTGTCCTCTCTGAATGTCAGTCGGACTCCTCGGGTGATTACATACATGAGCTCGCTACAGCCGGCAGAGCACGGACTGTATTACGCATGCCCTCTTTTTATATCCATTTACATATTCATCTGTGTCTCTGGGGCCTCTGCGTTTCGCGGTCTTGTTTGTGTGACGTCATCTTACAGTGAGGAGGTTGTTTTACACCACATTTGTACGTTCTTCGAGACCTCTAGGTAACTGGAGAAGTGAGAGGGTTGTGCGCACGTAATCCAGGATAACCACACCGTCTGCTATTTACTTGGCAGATGGCCGTCCTAAGTCGGCACCGGTTGCCCATTGGTCTCGTTGGTTTATGTGTAGTCTTTTATGTTTCTATGTTGTGAGTTGGTGTTCCTTGTCCCTTTTGCGTCTCTTTCTGTGGGTATCTGTTCTGTGTTTTTTGCATGGGTGTTTTGGGATTTTGCTGTGGGTGCTGCAACCTAGTGTTGTTGGAGATCCCCTCCTTTCATGTACATATAATAGCAAAATATGCACATTGGTGTGCAAAATGTCCATATGTGGGTATTAGATTTGCACAGGTGAGTGTGCAAGATGCGCACATTTGAGTGCAAAATCTGCAGATCAATGTGTAGAATGTGCACATTAGAGTGCAAATTGTGCACATTAGGGTGCAAGATGTGCACACTAGGGTGCAAAATGTGCATATTCGTGCGCAAAATGTGCACATTAGTGTGTAAGATGTGCACATAAGAGTGCAAGATGTGCACATTAGAGTGCAAGATGTGCACATTAGAGTGCAAGATGTGCACATTATTGTGCTAGATGTGCACATTATTGTGCTAGATGTGCACATTTGTGTGCTAGATGTGCACATTTGTGTGCTAGATGTGCACATTTGTAGTGTGCTAGATGTCTACAGTTGGTTGTACTTAAGTGTACAATGTTCACTTTAAAGGTGCACTTAGTTGCTGAATGTGCACATTAATGTGTAGACTGGTGTTGAAGGGTGTGCACTCAGGTGCTAAAAGTGCAAAATATCAAAGGAAAACGACGTGTACTACACGAATTTTTGTATCAAATGTGATTGTTGACTCTATGAGGAATAAAAAGATCAAGTGGTTTTCAATACTTTAATGCCATTCAAACAAAGTCAAACACAAACTTTCAAAAACATTTTTTTACAAAAAAGTCACTGTTGCATTTCTTCATTGTATTATCTGCACATTGGTTGATTTTGGTGATTGTCTTCTTCCGTGTACTCGGGATGAATGGCGGCACAAATAACTTCTTTGGCATCTTTTTTCATTTTCTTCTGAGTGAGACGTTTCGGTTCCTTTTTCTTGATAAATTTCAACGCTTTCTGTATAATTTGGGTCGCTTCAAAGTTCACAGTACCGTCACCATTTGGAATGAACTCAAACTTGAAATGTTTGGTAGGTTTATCCACAAATTCAAAATGGCCTCCCAAGTGTATATCCATTTGTTCCTGAAATTTCATCAGTTGTTTAGCATCGTATTTTTGTTGATTTTCAAGCTGTTGACGATGTTCACTTTCTTGATATCTCATAAAATCATCATAGACATCAATCCCCATGTGTCTATGGTATTGTATTTCAGCAATACTTTTTTGTAGTCGTTCGCATCTTTGTCTGACATCATCCTTTTTATTTTTTTCGACAGCAGCAGCATTAACAGAGTTCTTTTGACACGTCTGTTCCATTCTGAAGTTTTTGGCTGAATGAGTTAATGCGCTAACAAAGCTCCTTTTATAATGTTTAAACGTCCTTGAACTTTCAGAATCCGTAGGGTAACGTGTTCAGGTTTTCCAGAATCTGACGTTTGTCATACACGATGCGATAGTCCTTGGTCATGTCCTTGGAAAACAACCTGTGATCTTTCCCGCGCACAATCTTGGCAGGGTAAGTGACCGTAATCTTGTCGTCGTCGTCTGTTTGACTCAATACCATGTTTTTCATCGTTTCGAAATTGATTATCTGACTGGTCTTGTAATCCAAGGTCATGCCCTTGACTTTGCACACGGTACTACCGTCGTTCAATTGGTAGGCGTAATTCTTGGGTCCGCCCGACATGAAGGTAGTGATCTTTTTCCCGTCTAATTCGTCGGTCCAACATCCCAAGCTATCTAAGATGGGGGACTCCACTTGTGATCGTCGTGTACGTAAATGATGCTGTCTGTATCAAAGTACAGGACTCTGTCGTCCAATCGGCGCAAGGCATCGTATAATTTCAATCGTGCCAAAGCTGTAGTGTAGCAGGCGATCACCACGTTCCCGAAATTACAAGGCGGTACAAAGTCGTCGTTCTCGGAAAAGTTGGCCAAGATCAGATCCAGTTCGTCGTTCTCCTGGTTTTGAATCAGTTCTAAATGCATCACCTTCTTGGTATCGTCCTGCATCAGTTCCAATAGTTCACCACGATCCGACAAGTACCTGTAAAATGTACAAATTGTTATTAATGAAATACAATTTTAATAAAAGATAATACAAAATATGATTTTAGATTTGAAATAAAACCTCACCTGTTCTGAGTCAGTTGTTGTCTCTGTCCGAATTTTCCCCATAAACAGTTCAGGAACATCTTGGCTATGGTGCGCAAGACCGAATTTTTTTCGACATCCTCGAGCCTTATCCCCTCTCTCCTGAACACTTCCTGGACAAAATCTATTTTCTGTTTCAAACTATCGCATCCTGGTGGGTATCCACTGGCTTCCTGCTTGATTTTCAGGAACGTGTCAATATAGTCTTTGAACAGGGTCCTGGAGGTCTCTGGAAAATTCCACACTTCGTGGACACAGTCTAAAACATATCCCATTTCCAAAGCCATCTTGACTTCCTCGATCACCCAAGTTCCGGTCAGTGCCCGTTCATTCTCGTGGTGTCGACATCGGTAGTTCGGACCGATCTCTTCTTTCATCTCCATGCAGGTGCGGCAGAGGGGGAACAGTAATTTACCTCCGTAACGGTAAGGTAATACCGGATGGTACAGTTTGCGTGGTGGTATGATTCGGCATTTGACTAAGCCCGTGTATTCTCTGATGTCGTCAAAGTTCTCCGTGATAAGAACCGGATGTCCGATAGGAAAGGTGCCGTGCTTTAACACAGAGGGGTAGAGGGAGCAGACATCGATGTAACGCATGTCTCCTTCGTTGCAGTAGAGTCTAGTGGCATTGGTTCTACCTCCAAACAAAGCATCTCATGGCTGTAAGGGATCCACGATTTCCTCGGCCATTTGCTTGGCGAACGCTCCGAATTCGGGATCCTCCTTACACCGGCGATCGTACTCGTGTTCCCAAATGTGTTCCACTCTAAATCCCATTTCGTTCAAAAAGTTGTGACGGTCCTGGGTGGCTTGGTACAGTTGCTGGAAGGTACAGTCGTGTCTGACCGGATGTTCTTCTAATTTCATGTTGGAAAAGCATTCGGGACACCCGTGCCAAAAACACCCGTAGAACTCGTAGACGGTCTGCATGTTTATGTTGTAGCCGTCGACGTACAGGTGAGCTATCTTCATCTCTCCTCCGTTCCTGGCATGGCGGATGTCGTGGTTAGTCTCGTGGGCAATCCACTTCAACCATCTCAAAGCTTTGATGGAGTACTTCCGCTCTGGTGAGTATCCTTCCGGTGGTAAGATGGCAACAGTTTCTCTAGGCATGAAGTTGCGGCGGAAAGCTAGATTGGCTGTACTGGCAAAGGTGATGCATTCCATGAACGGGTCAACTTTGACGAGGGACAGGAGGGTGTCTCTGAACTTGCCACAGCAGCGTCTTAAGACGTCTACGTCAGACCTGCAGTACTCCTCCATCTCTTTGGCAAAGTTGAACTCCTCTCTCCTCTGCACTTTGTCTTGGTACCAGGCCAGGAACTCCTCTCTCGCTTTACCTTTCATCCCGTTGGGTATGTAGGTCTCGATGGGTGGATACAATCCCACATGGTTTTGGTTGGGCGTGGTATTGAAGAGGTGAGGGAAGTAACCCTTCTTCAACTCGGTTAGTCCAAATGCAGAAGGTAGACGGCTCAAGGCATCGGGTAGGAAGTTGTAGGAATCTACAAATCTTACTCCATGCGCAGACATCGTCATGATTTTAGCGCCATTCATCAGTACCTGTATAAAAAAAGTTTTTGTGAGTTTGCATTCTTTTGTAGAAAAACAAATCAATGATTAAAAAGTAAAAAAAAAAACAAAAAAACAAAAACAAACTTACATCTGGTTTGATACAAGCTCTGTTGACTAAGAAGTGGAGGATGAATTGGCCGTCGTATCCCTTCATGTTGTGGGCTATGGCTGTGGCCCCTTCGTGACACATCGTTTTGTTCTTGCCGTCAGTGGAACAAGTTTTGAATAACCAAATTATAAATTGGTCCAAGGTAGTCTCTCCCTTAAAGATGACTTCGCGTCCGCCTCCCCGAAGGTTAGAACATGTCTGGCAGAAGTCTTCGATAGGTAGGTTGATGCAAGCTTCACAGGCCCGGTGAACCACGCAGAAGTTGGGAACGTGCTCTCCAGTTTCCTGTGTGCACTCAAAATCATAGAAGATGTACAGGTCGCTCCTCTTCTTTTTAGGGATGGGTACTTTCTGGACGTAGCACAAGTGTCCCTTCCCCACTTGCTCCTTACAAATGGTGCAGCAGTGATCTTTCTCGGCACATTTGTGGACAGCTTTCAAACGCTTAGTAATCCAACTACCGCATTCCACGCATCTAGTCATCAAATCGCATACGCTTTTACCGGACTTGTTGGATTTTAAATGGTTCCAGTAACATCTCAAGCTATGGAACTTGCCGCCACAACTGTTACATTCCACGTTGGCGTCTTCCCAAGGGCAAGGGGGCGAAGAGAGGCACCAGTAACATCTGACGGGACAGGCGTTGCGATGACTGTCACCATTTCTGTACCCCACGTCACAAAAATCGCAGTAGTATTGGCATTCTACCAGACCAGGCATAGAGGTGATGGCATCGTAGTGGTTGTCTGTGTACAAGATATGCAAGATTTTTGGTTGGATCCTCTAGTTGGCTACGGTCCCTCTGTAAAGAGCAAAAAATATTAAGTAGACAGAAATACAAACAAATTAAAGTCATTAATATTCACATTATTATTCACCAAAAATACACAAAATACTTACTTGTACAGAACGTCAAATTTCAGAGTTTTGGCAACAGCATTCTGTTGGTAGATTTTCAGTATGTAGTTTGGCATCAGGACTTTCTGGAACTTCTCCCATTCTGCTGGACCGCAACCATGTTCACTAGATACCCCTGCTTGGTCGCATAAAGCTTTGGCTCGCTCTGTTTGTAATTTGTAGAGTTTCGGTTGTATGACTTTACGCCATTCTGTTTTCCATTCCTCGGAGTCTTTCTCCGGTCTGTTGGTATGGACCATAGTAACGACAATGGCTCGGGATAAACACATATGGTCCTTGTCGTTTACTATGCTTACGATAGATCTCTTCCCTTTTCTGAAAGCTTCTTTATTCGAATGCAAGTGTTTCAAAGATTCACCACCGCTTCCCATGGGCATCTCCACGTGCAATAAATCAATAGTGGTCTGACCGTCCTCCATTTTGAAGTCTTCGTTCGATTGCTGGACCTTTTGGACTTCCTGCAAAATGGCGTCCCCGGACATCTCCGTGCTTTGAGAAAGCGGGATCCAGATTTCGGACTTCAAAGAAGGGTGGTGTACAATGGACCGAACATAGTCTGCATCTTTGATGTTGTTCTCGTTCTTCAAATCGTCCACCAAAGTGTTCATGATGTTAGGCAGTACTTTAGGAAATTCCGTGGGTGTGATGTCTTTACTCATGTCCTTGAACTGGACTGTGTACTTCTTCCCCATAGTCCTAAACTTGCGGGACTGGTAGGCTTTATAGACATTGATGTCGTAGAATTTCCTGGCATCTTTGGCATTAAAGTATCTTTGTCTGTTGGTTATTTTTGGTCTCCATTTACTCTGGGTAGATTCAACATCTTCCTTGGTGTTTTCTTTAATATCAGCAACAGTATTGTTAGCAGCCATCTCGGTCTCTTGTCAATGACAAAATGATGTTTGATCTGTGGAAATTGGGATTTATATATACACACATGGAAAAAATTCAAGAACATTCGGTCACGTGACTGATCACGTGATTACATTTCATTTGACCTTGAGTATGACCATCAATGACATTGACTTCTGTCTACAATGACTTATTTGGGTTTATATACACATAATTCTAGAACATTCGATCACGTGATCAGCATCTTTTCATGCCTAATGATACTCTTAGAATTTTACACTTATTTCAAAATAATAAAAATGAAGTGAAAAGACAAAGGAGTTTTATAGCGTCTGAAACTTTGGATACTTTTTCGAAAAGTTTGGGTGGCACTTAAAAGGGCTGTTTTTGAGTATGACTTAAAGCCATTTAGTTGTGAATGCAAATTTCGGAGTTGCAGATTGGACAGGTCAACCACTGTTCGACTTTTATTTTGGCTGGAACCATGGTAGCTTTGAAAGCTGACTCTGAGTTGCTCCTAATTTCTCTCTCCCAGTCTTCTTTATTTGACAACATCATGGTATTTTTGGCATCAAAGTTTCTTCGCTTATTAAACTCTTCTTCTCTTCTTTTCTTCTGGGTAGATTTAACATCTTCCCGGATCTTTTCTCTAATGTTAGCAATAGTATTTTCAGCAGCCATCTTGTTTTCTTGTCAATGACAAAATGATGTTAGGTCTGTGGCAATTGGGATTTATATATACACATATGGAAAAATTCAAGAACATTCGATCATGTGACTGATCAGGTGATTACATTTTATTTGACTTTGAGTGTTACGTCCATTTTTCTATAGCACTATATCGATGTAGTGATAATTTTGGTAGGATTCCAGGTGGTTGACTTTTATGCCGTCAAATGTTCTTGACACGTCTATACAGTTCTTACTGGCAAGCTGCCAGCGCGTGCCGTTGACACGAAAGGTCGTTTCAAAGGCATATGTTCTAGAAAGTTCTAACTGGCAAGATGCCAGCGCGTGCCGTTGACACGAAAGGTCGTTTCAAAGTCAAAGCTGCCGGTGCAGAATAAAATGATCTCATAGCTTCTTGACACTTCTACACAGTTCTTACTGGCAAGCTGCCAGCGCGTGCCGTTGACACGAAAGGTCGTTTCAAAGGCATATGTTCTAGAAAGTTCTCTGGCAAGCTGCCAGCGCGTGCCGTTGACACGAAAGGTCGTTTCAAAGTCAAAGCTGCAGGTGCAGAATAAATGACGTCATAGTGAAGACGACGTCATAATACTGACGTCATTGTATACTTGACGTCATAATACTGACGTCATAGTGAAGACAACGTCATAATACTGACGTCATGGAATACTTGACGTCATAATACTGACGTCATGGAATACTTGACGTCATAATACTGACGTCATCATGACGTCATAATACTAACGTCATCATGACGTCATAATACTGACGTCATCATGACGTCATAGCTGCACGTGCGGTTTCCCGACCTTGACATCCAGGCTTCTTATACTACTTGTATATATATGTGAATCTTTAGATAGGGTTATGAATCCTGAAAATGAATTATGAGAACAATTAGCTTTGCTTTCTTCACAGGGCCTCTCAGACATGGTGAAATTGTGCTGGAGAGAAAAGAAAGAAAAGGGAGGTAATCAATTTCTGAAAGAAATAAGGTTTCCCAAGATATTCGTATTTTTCAAAGCAATAGATATTGTCAACAGTTGCCTTGTAATCTTTAATGAATGTACCGACATTTTATTTTTTCAAAACGCTGTTCACAAGAGAAATTGGTCCCTTTAATAAACACTAATAAAACACTAACCGTCATTTCCTTTTTAAAGAGAAGGTAGCCTCTGATTGGTCAACAAATGATGTTAATTAAAAAATGACCAATCAGAGCTCATCTTTAGAAAAAGGAAGTGAGTGTGAGTGCTTACAACTGCTTGGAGAATTTTGTTGACCTCCCTTTTCTTTCTTTTCTCTTCAGCACATTTCACTATGTCACCGAGGCCATGTGGCTTTCTTGAGATAGATACATGATACGTGTATTTTAATATACCAGTATACTGAATGAATTAACATGCCAAATGGTTATTGATTCTATCAAAATTACGGGAAATTTTTTATCAATACTTGTTTTTTATCTATAATTATAAGAAACTAATGTCCTAGAGCAGATATTTCAAACTCATGAGAATTCTATTGACTGGGCTGAGTTCCTGCAAAATCGTACAAAAGTCTTCTGATGTCGCAACATATGTAAAGCATATTAAGTACCCGAAACGTGCATGCTTAACATTTTTCTGTTCTTAAATGATGCTATTGAATTGAAGACGTTTAACATGCGCCAATATTGATGAGGTTTTAATGTGCCCTCTCTATAATGAAAAAAAGATTTTTGACAATTATAATTACATTTTTATGTACATGTATTTGTGACCTGAACATTTAACAACTTCGAGGACACATCCGATCTTCATCAAACTTAATATTATCTGGATGTTTAACGTCTTCAAATTCATAAGCAACATTTTAGAGCAGATAAATTTACAGCATGTTTCGGGTATTTAACCCTCGTCAGTGATCCTAAATCTAAACAATGTAATATGACCAAAATATGTGAAAATTATGTCCTAAATATACCGAAAGACGTAGCAAAATGGCTGGGATATGATGCTGCAGGACCCAGGTTTTCAATTTGAGTAAACATCAAAGAAGTACCTAACAGTTATTCAGTCTCAAAGTCGAGAAGGCGAAGCAAAATTGCGAGAATTCCCATCGAGACGGTTGCGAACCCCGGAATGAACAACATTCCGAAGTGAGACCAGGTGCCCGGGAAGAGTCAGCGTCCCCTGATTGCATGCAACACCCGTCGCAACAGCTCTATGGAAACCTATAAATTTCGGTGATTGTCTCGATGTACATTTTGATGTACAGATCAGGTAAGTGTGTCTTGTTTGGCGATGACAGCTATTCAATCACAATGTAGCGGAACGTCACTGATCACTCTGGTACGGAGGATCTGATATGCTTTTATAATATCCCAGTAGCGACCGCAGAACTTCCTCAAAGATGATTTCAGTCGTTGTGTGATATAACCCTGAACAAGTAGCTTACTTGCAAGCCGTCTGGCTCTTATGATGTTCAAAATCTTCATATTTGGAACATGCCCTGGCGTACCGTATGAGCTGAGAAACAAAAACGCCATAAGCAGGAGAAGACGGAATGTAGCTACTAATGAAAGGGAAGTTAGTTATGTGGAAGCTGAAATCGTCACGCTTGTCATACAGTGAGGTGTTCAAATGGCAGTTTGCATCGAAAGATAGTTCTAAGTATATCCAAGTACGAAGCGGATGTGTCGCTCTCTGCTGTCTCCTTGATCTCTAGTTCATGAGGATAAATTTCATGTAGATGGTCCTTAAATTTCCGATTATTGATGGACAACACGTCATCTATGTATCTGAAGGTTAAATTGAACTGAATTGAATTGAAAATTTGTAAACAGAAATTTTCAAATGCGTTTGAAGAAACGACCAACCGAAATTGATCGAACTTGGCTACATGTGCCCTCTTTTTCTGTCATGAGCATCACTATTGAGATGCGCATATGGTGCACTGGAATATAAATGTATGATAGAACATACATTTCAACACTGACAAAGGGGTAGGGGCAAAATCTGCTTTTTTTGGCCCCATTTTTTGCTATTTTCAAAAATTGTTTTCATACTATTTTTTATCTTTCAAATAAGAGTAGAGATGTTGTTGTTTATTGAAACTGAATTGAAAAAAGATATAATCAACTAATATGAGTGTTATTTCCTGCCAAAATTGCCCACTACTATGGAAATTAGTGGTAAAGTGATAACCAGATTTTAACATAATAGTTTATAGTATATATAGAGCGCATGTAACAAAGTTATACTTTCCATGTACATTCAGAATATGAAAAGGAATATCCCATATGAGTATGAACCTGTTACACGGCCTTGCTCTAGGGCTTACAACTGTAGGTATGTGTGTCCCCTAACAAAAAGCTGAATTTCTAATGTAAAAACACAGTGCTCACCTTTCAATCATTTTGCCCTAAAAGGCTGAATTTTCGAAAAATCACATAAAATTTGTCATTTTATGTTTAGAAGAAGCATAATGAATAAGAAAATGGAACCTTTTAAAATTTTTTGATTGGGGCCAAGAATGGTCACTTTTGCCCCTACCCCTTTGTATGCATATTTGTAAAATAAGGAAAACCCCCTTTGGATTTTCAAGGTCAAAGGTAAAGGTCACAGTTTTGAGATTAAATCCTTGTATACACCTTAGCATCTATATTGCAACCAATATTTATGTTAAGTCTGATGAATTTCTGTTGAAAATGCACCTTTTGGGTGTATTGAAGGATTTTGACAAATTCAAATTTTTATATATGATCTTGAAAACCAATAGGGTTCTTCCTTATTTCATAAGAAATAAGTGTATAAGGCTTAATCAAGATCTGATAACAAATGTAGACTCTGTTGTGCATATGAGGATTTTTAACATTGAAAATGCCACTTCAAGAGTGTATACAAGGAGTTTGGCTATTTCCAAACTTTGACTTTGACCTTAAACCTATGATCTTGAAAATCAATAGGGTTTTCTATTAGATAATAAGCAATTAGTGCATGAAGTTTGATCGAGATAAGATTTAAAATACACCTTTCAGAGTGTATACATGTACAAGGATTTTGACCAAAAACCAATCTGCAACCTTTACCTTTGTTCCATTATCTTAAAAACAAATAGGGTTGTTCCTTATGAAAATGGTGTACAAATTTTGAACAAGATCCTAACACAAATGTCATCTCTAGAGTGCAAACAGGGATATTGACCATTTCCATTCTGTGACCTTGACATAAAACCTTGAAAATCAATAGGGTTTTCCATAGGTAATAAACAATTAGTGTGTCAAGTTTCATCCAGTTCTACCCTTACATCATTCCTGGGTAATCAGGAAAAAGAATGAACTTCTGCCAAAGTTTGCATAAAAGCTACCTTTAACATATAAAACACTCTGGCAGTAAGTAAAGAATATGAACCAATGGATATTTAAAAAAAAGAAGAAAAAAAGACATGACAAAATGGAGAGATTCAGTACTAAATCTTCATATGAACAGGTTAAAGAGGTTTGGATTCGAACTCAGTATCTTGAGCCTACGACTCATACACTCTTACTGAATGAGCTACTGCCATACTTTACATGTTATGTGCTACATGTATATAGGTTTATACGCCTCCATTTGAAAGCTCTTCAGTGTGGCAGTAAGTAAAGTATATGAACCAATGGATATTTTGAAAAAAGACATGATAAAATTGGATGATTCTGTGCTAAATCTTCATATGAACAGGTTAAAGAGGTTGGGATTCGAACTCAGTATCTTGAGCCTTCGAGTCATACACTCCTACTGAATGAGCTACTGCCATACTTTACATGTTATGTGCTATATAGGTTTATACGCCTCCATTTGAAAGCTCTTCAGTGTGGCAGTAAGTAAAGTATATGAACCAATGGATAGTTAAAAAAAAGACATGATAAAATTGGATGATTCTGTACTAAATCTTCATATGAACAGGTTAAAGAGGTTGGGATTCGAACTCAGTATCTTGAGCCTTCGAGTCATACACTCCTACTGAATGAGCTACTGCCATACTTTACATGTTATGTACTATATAGGTTTATATGCCTCCATTTGAAAACTCTTCAGTGTAGAAGTGACAGCAAAGTATAACCCAGGTCCATCTTTAACAGTGTTTACACAGATATGAACAATTCCAATCTAAGAAACTTGACCTTTGAAATCGATGAGATCTTTCCTCTTGTTATAGGCAATTACATGTATGAAGTTTGGTCAAGATCCAATCAAAATTGTGTCCTCTAGGCTCTTTACAGGGATTTTTACCACTTCCAGCTTGTGACCTTGACCTTGAAAATGTAAAAAGGCCTTTTTTGTCATAAGCAGTTAGTGTATGATGCAGTCAATATTGAATTACATCAAATGTTTTTCAGAAAAAAACAGATCTCTCCCCCCTCCCTCTAAGTTACTTTGACCTTGGGCCAAGATAATGTGAAACCTTTGAGTCATGGGCAACATCATACTAAAACATGTAAGTGATTCATTGTATTGTTTGAGGTAAAGCCCAAACATGATTAGCATATACAATTTCATATTTAGTGAAATTGACTGGTCATATGACCTTGGATATAGGTGATCTGAAAAATACATTGTATGGATCATGCGCAACAAAAAACTGAATAAGTGATTGGATACACGATTCAAAATATAAAGCCTAAACATGATAAGCATAACAATTTCAGCCTGGACATGATTAGCATATACAATTTCATTACCAAAGTAAGAAGTGACCTTAATCATGTGACCTTGGGACAATTTGATAAGAAACATTTAGTCCTGAGAAACAACATATTAAAATATGAAAACAATTGTAAGAAGGGTTCAGCATATATAGCCCAGACAAGATTAGTACGTACAATTTCATTAAAAAGAACTAAATGATCTTGACCTTGGGCACATGACCTTGGGTCAAGATGATAAGAAACCTTCCAATCCTGAGCAACAGCATTCTAAAGTATCAGAGCGATCCAGTATACGGTTCCACAGATATAGTCCAGACTCAATAGTATTTACAATTTCATTAAAAAATGTAATATTTGACCTTGACCTTAGTAAATATGACCTTAGATCAAGGTGGTGTGAAACCTTTGGGTCATCAGCACCATCATACTAAAATATCAAATGATCCGATTACAGTTCAAAAGATTAAGCCTGGACATAATACACATAAAAAATACAATTTCATTTAAAATACATGTATACTAATTGACCTTGACCTTGGTCACATGATCTTGAGTCAACGTGATGTGAAACCTTCGGGTTATAAGCAACAACATACTAAAATATAAAGTGATCGTGCAAACGGTTCAAGAGATATAGCCCGAACAGGAATGCATGTACAATTTCATTAAAATTGTACTACATGACCTTGACCTTGGTCACATGACCTTGGGTCAAGGTGATGCAAAACCTTCGGGTCATAAGCAACAACATACTAAAATATGAAAGTGATCCGGCAAACGATTCAAGAGATCTAGCCTGGACATGAATGTATGCATAATTTCATTAAAAATGCACTAAGTGACCTTGACCTTGGTCACATGACCTTGGGTCAAGTGATGTGAAATCTTTGGGTCATAAGCAAAAACATACTAAAATATGAAAGTGATCAGGCAAACAGTTCAAGAGATATAGCCCAGACAGGAATGTATTCTTAATTTCTTTAAACATGCAGTAAGTGACCTTGACCTTGGTCACATGACCTTGGATCAAGGTGATGCAAAACCTTAGGGTCATAAGCAACAACATACTAAAACATGAAAGTGATCCGGCAAACGGTTCAAGAGATCTAGCCTGGACATGAATGTATGCATAATTTCATTAAAAATGCACTAAGTGACCTTGACCTTGGTCACATGACCTTGGGTCAAGGTGATGTGAAATCTTTGGGTCATAAGCAACAACATACTAAAATATGAAAGTGATCCGGTAAACAGTTCAAGAGATATAGCCCGGACAGGAATGTATTCATAATTTCTTTAAAAATGCACTAAGTGACCTTGACCTTGGTCACTTACCTTGGGTCAAGGTGATGTGAAACCTTCGGGCCATAAGCAACAACATACTAAAATATGAAAGTGATCCGGCAATTCTTTCAAGAGATATAGCCCGGACAGGAATGTATGCATAATTTCATTAAAAATGCACTAAGTGACCTTGACCTTGGTCACATGACCTTGGGTCAAGGTGATGTGAAACCTTCCAGTCATAAGCAACAACATACTAATGAAATATATGAAAGTGATCGGGCAAACGGTTCAGGAGATATAGCCCGGACACGATGTGTGACAGACGGACAGACAGACGGACGACGAAGGCAAAACCAATATGTCTCCTCCCCGTTGGGGGGAGACATAATCAAGAATGTGCCATCTACGATCTAAACAAGGATTTTGACCATTTACGATCTTTGACCTTGAAAATTAAGATATAATTCTATGAGGTTTGGTCAAGATTCAATCAAAACTGTGTCCTCTAGGCTGTATACAAGTGCTTCCACACAAATGACTACTATATCCCCCTCGCAACTTATTCCAAACACATAAAAATCTCAGTCATTGGGAATTCTTTTACTTGCTCACCAAGAATAAGACTTTTAGTGTAAAAGAGAAAAAAAAAATGTTCTAACTTTACAAAAGAGCAACCCTCAGAACAAAAATGACTAATTTCATTGTACAAGACATGCATATTTAGGATATGAAAGTCTGGCTAAAGGTAAATTCAGTGGTGATACATATAGTGAATTTCATAGATAATGTCAAGACCTGATGTGTATCATCCATCTGCTTGATTAGCCTAGTCCTGTTACATAAGAAGATACATGTAACCATGATATAAAATCTTTTAAACATTAACAATTATTTTGAAATTCTTGTTCATTCAAATTTACCTATTGCTCAAATATGACAGAAATCAGACTCTACTAGATTTAAATGCCAGAAGTATAGGATAAGCCAACCTTTGCTTTTTGAAAAAAAAGCTCCCCATTACTTTATGAGATAAGCATTTTAAAGAAGAAAATGAAATATCAAACTTTTGTCTTTAATTATAAATCTTACAACAAATATTAATAATATACATACATGTACATCTGTACACTATTGAATACTTAAACCCAGTAAATGTTCAGTCATTTCTTGGCACATCAGTCAAAATTAACATTTAGAGTGACACTAACAGATTCCTCTCTGAGGTAAGTCAGGTATTAGCTGGGGAGTCAGGTACTTGTAATCCCACCAGTCGTGCACTATCTTCTACTGTCCTCTCCTTACCCTTGTATTTCTCTGTAAGTTCCTGATGAAAAATGAAAAAAAAAAAACCTTACATACAACAAACCAGTTCAATGATTTTAAAATTCCGAAATCTGTTTCTGTTTTAAAAATTTACCATTCCAACCCTCTTTTTGGTTTCGCATCTTCTAAAAATATAATTCAATATTTTTTCAGACCCTTTCTTATTTCACTTCATTAGTTCATACAAGTTTTATTGATAGGAATACAAACCATATTTTCTATGTTTAGAGTCTGATTTAAGGTGTTATGGCTTAATTCCCTTGAAGCATGGTCAATGAGTTTTATCAAATTATTTCTAAAGATGGAGGTTTCATATACCTCTGATTTGCGTACACTTTCCAGAAGTGTTAAATATGTCTCCCCAATATGTTGCACCTCATTTTCACCTTTGCAGATTCTTTTGCCGGTCACTTTATTCTGTTTAAACTGACCAAGCATGTATGTGTAGGCTGGTACATCTTTCAATTTTGTCTGAAATAGAAAAAAAATCAAAATTCAAACGTGTATGTATACAAGAGTTCCAAGCACATATAGGCTGGTACATATTTCATCCGGTTTGCCTGACTAATCATCCTTTACCTGGCCTACATGAGAAATGAGTTACAAACATAAGTGGAATCATGTACCAATTAGGTAATTAGTTGAAAGTCAAAATAAAGTACCGCTAAAGAGGGTATGGCTGGATTGCAAAGAAAGATTTTGCAAGTAAAAAATTATTGTATGCCCATATGTTTGGATCTAATTAATATTTTTTATTAATTGCTAAATTAACTAATTGAGGTTACTGCAGAACTACTTTAAACAAGAGGCCAAAGGGGGCCACATTGCTCACCTGAGTTGCAGACAAAAGAATGATAGTGGACATTTTGCAGGAAGCCCTTGAGTTTTTCCTTTCTTAAAGTTTCGTGAAATTCTATGCAGTGGTTGCAGAAAAGTTAGAAATGCATCAGCCAATCAGAGCACTTGGCAGCCCGGTTTTGTTGACCTGAATCGGCATGTTAAAAACATAGATATTTGGTAAAGGACCTCATGTACTTTCCTCATGTAAGTTTCATGAAATTCTATGCAGCGGTTGCACAGAGGAGGAGTTGAAAATGTGTCAGCAAATCAGAGCCCTGGGCGACCATGTTTGTTGCAGTCTTCATGAAAACTTTTTTCGCCCACTAGCCATTCGGGCTAGTTGAGTGCCAAAATCTACTGGCCAACCAAAATTTTCACTAGCCATTGAAGAAATATCAAAACGCTATAAAGACCCATCATTTTCTATAGATATGTCTATTAAATAGGCCAAAATTCACGCATAAAGTATACATAATTGATAAAAATCGAACAAAGTTAAAACACCAGTGACCCGATTCTTTAAAGTGGATGTCAGCGGTCATGCTCAATGTTACAATGAATTCTTAGTACATACACCTTTTTACATACAGAAAATGTACCGAGAAAGAAATAAACGAACTTATTTGTTATCATTCATATATGCTAAAAAGACGGCCGTTGATAAAATTGGTGGTACAATTGGTCAATATCTATAAAATTTCTGGTACTCATATATTTCAATGTTCATTCGAGACTTTATTTTTCTATTGAAAGTGTTATACTTGCAGATTAGTCGTTACTGTAAAATAGCCTGTCACGCCGAGCAGAAAACAACGCACAGTTTGGTTATGTAAATATATATCAAGTACCTTAATTATGACAATTTTTAAATGAACAGACTTTAAATAAACATTAATTTCATACAAATGTACGTAACCATGAGTGATAGAAGACTGTTGTTGACCGATCGGCACGAAAAACACAAACTTGGTAGAGTACCTTGAGTACTTGCTTCCTTTAAGGTATTGTAAAATTCTGTTCAGCAGTTGCAGAGGAAAAGTCAAAAATGCCTCAGCCAATCAGAGCCCTTGGCGGCCATATTTGTGAACCGATTGGCACAAAAAGCACAAGCTTGGTAAAGGATCTTGAGCACTTGCTTTCTGTAAGGTTTCATGAAATTCTGTGCCGCGGTTGCAGAAGAGAAGTAAAAAATGCGTCAGCCATCCGATCTGCAGCCATCATAATTTTTTTGACCGATCGGCACTAAAATCACAAACTTGGTAGAGGACCTAGCTTGAGTGCTTGCTTCCTGTATTAGGTTTCGTGAAATTCTGTGCAGTGGTTGCAGAGGAGAAGTCGAGAATGCTTCAGCCAATCAGATCCATCGGCTGCCATATTTGTTGACTGATCGTCAGAAAAACCACAAACTTCGTTTTCTTACGTAAACATTATGATATTTATAAAATAACTGTCTTTTGGAATGTGATTATACTGTGATAACCTACAATGGATCCAGGAATTATGTTTCTCATAATGCGCTAACGCGCATTACGGAACATAATTCCTCCGGGAGCCATTGTAGGTTATCACAGTATAATCACATTCCAAAAGACAGTTATCATATATATTTACATTCCAGATTTTCACGCTTTAATGACGTTAAAATACGTTTACAACTACGTTGCTAAGGCTCTGTTACTACGTACCGTCAAAGTTCAAATCGAGCCAACTTACTATGACGTCAAAGTTCAAATCACGCCACTGCGGTTATACTCCTATAATCAAGGACTTATATACAGAAGGATTGGAATCTCGTCCTTTCCCGTTAACATCTCGCGTGCCCTTTTGATATGCAAATTAAGCAACGAGATGTTAGGGTTGTGATATTCAAAACCATGAATGACCTAAATATGTTAATAATGACAACATAAAAACCTGATCATTTTGGTACCAATATTTTGAAATTACGTCTCGAAATAGTCGAGAAAATGGTAAATTAAATCGGGCCTATTTATCCCTATAAGTCATGTTGTACTCGTAGTCGTAATGGCGAGGGCGAACTTGCGTCGAGATCCCTTATATCTGAGGCAGTTATATTATGGTCAATTATCGACATCTATACATGAAAAATAATTCTAGCAGATACAAAAAAAGTCCAGCTTTATTTTAAAAACAACTTTTCTTAGATACTTTATAAAATAAAACAGAAAAAATGGTTTTTAGGTGGCTTGTTTACCTTCTTCGTTACAGGCCGTGGGGAACAGGTGCATGATCGTAAACACCCCCAGATACAGATACAGAAGCTTTATTTAGTGTCGAACATTTGTAACGTTACAACATAAGCTCTGAAGAGCTTGTATTTCGACAAACATAGTAAAACAACAAAGCAACACTTAAATATCACAGACATGCACATGAAAATAAAAGCACACTTAAACTGAAGCACATGTAAGACAGATAAGACAAAAACACTTAAACTACAAAGAACATTAAAAGCACAGAGCTTATCACATACATTGTCATGCAGCAAATAAAAACATAATACATACAACGCAATATAAAACTTAAAAGCTATCATGCATGTTTGCAAACGGAGTAAATGCCGGAACCTACCCAGTGTATATGGGCCACGACATAGTGAGCGGCGTGCGACATAAACTCCCTGCAAAGCTTAAATCATGCAGCACATACATTAAGCATAAAACACATATAAATAAGAACACATAGAACTGAAAACATAAGACAAAGCAAAAATAGCACAAGTAGCATAACTTTATGTGAGTCTTTGACACAATATGTGTTATAACCATGTGAAAAAATTAAGAGTAGTCATTTTTGCATACTGCACAAGTACATAGAGATCCATCCCACATCTGGAGCAGACTGACAAAGGACCTGTATGATTCAGCTCGACGCATGTCGTTTGGCAGACTGTTCCAGATGCGTGACGCCTCATATCGAAAAGATTTCAAGCCGTACCTAGTGGTGTTAGGTTGAGGTATGCATGCTTGATTTTCCCTCCTGGAATTAAACACATTTTGTTTAAAAGAAAGTATATCATGTAGGTATGAGGGAGTTTGTTTGTATAAAATCCTGTAAGTCTCCTTCGCTATAATTTGGATTCTGTTAACATGAAGTAATTTGGAGTTGGTTTGTTGTAAAAGTGCATCCATTGGTGAATCATAGTCATCCAAAACAAAACGCAACCCCCTTTCTTGGATTCTTTCCATTTTAGCTGTGCTGTGTTTGCTGCAAAAATGCCAAACAACCGGACAGTAATTAAAATTGGAAAGAATAAAAGAATTATAAATAATGAAACGGCCTTGTTTGGTTAAAAATCTCCCTATTCTCTTGAGGACAGCTAACTGTCTAGATGCTTTTTTACATATGTCGTTGACATGGTCATCAAACTTGAGCAAGTGATCAATGTTGATACCTAACAAGGTCACATTTTGCTCGCATTTGATGTCCGTGCCAGAGACAGTGAAGGATGAGATATTATTATTAGCTTTCTGACCCAGACAAATTGCCTGAAATTTATGTCAAACCAATTTATAAGAGTTTCGCTATCTCTTTCTAAAACATTTTTTAAAACAATGCAATCAGAGTGTGTGTAAGATAGCGTATTATCATCTGCATAATTGTATAAAACTGAGTTGTGTACAAAATAAAAAATGTCGTTTATGAACACATTAAACATAAGGGGGCCCAGTATAGATCCCTGGGGCACCCCTTTAAAAAGATCCTCCCAGTCACTGGTGTGGGGTCCTATTTTTATGCGCTGCTGCTGATTCCCAAGGTAACTTCCAAGGAGCTCCACTGCTCTCCCCGAAAGACCATATGCCTCCAATTTAGCAAGTAGAAGTCTATGGGGAAGACAGTCGAACGCCTTGGACAGGTCCATGAGAATGGCAGCAACACACTTATGCTGATCAAGGGCTAGCTTCCAGTCCTCGACCAACCGAAGAAGCATCGTCTGGCAGCCGAAGCCCCTTCTGAAGGCCGCCAGGAAAGGACTAAAAATATTCTCAAAGAAAGAACTAAGCTGTTCGTGAATAGCACGCTCATATAATTTGGAAATAGTTGGTAAGATGCTAACAGGTCTATAGTTTTGCTTATCTAGTGGGTCTTTTTTCTTAAAGATTGGAATAACTTGAGCCTGTTTAAGATTATGGGGAAATATGCTACTAGCAAAGCTAAAATTTATGAGGTCAGAGATGGGTTGAGCAATAGAGTTCGCGCAAGATTTGAGTATCTTTGCAGACAGCCCATCTACCCCAGTAGCCTTTTTTGTCTGTAGTTTAGATATATCTTTTAAAACATTTTCAAACAAAACTGGTTTAAAATCAAAAGGTTCTGTGGGTTGGTTATTGTGCTCTTGAATCTTCAAGATACTAGAATGATCGTCAAAATCATTGTCATTGCTAGACCCTATATCCTTTGCAACATTTGTAAAATACTCATTGAAGATGTCACAAACTTGTTTTTGTTCAGATACTATTGTATTCTCTTCATTTAGGATAATAGTAGGGTCGTCTTTGCTACCCTTCTTAGATACAAAAGGTTTAATAGTGGGCCAAAAATCCTTGGATTTAGGCCCACCATGACATCTCTCGAAAAAGTATACCCTAAGAGAGTGTCTTCTGAGTCGAGTTACAAAATTCCTTTGTTTTCTGTATTTCTCCCAGTTCTTGGAAGATTTACACGTAAAATATGACTTTCTTAACATTCGCTTTTTGTAGATAGCCCGTCTCAGTTCACAATTCATAAAAGCAGGTTTGTTTGTTTTGTTACGTCTTTCTTTCACGGGTATATGATCGTCAACAACCTCTTTAAGTAAAGTTTCATGGGCCCAATAAACATCGTCTGGGTCATCAAAAACATATGCTACGTGGAAAGGGATAAAATTTACATCTTGATTAAAATCTGATTCATTAAAATTCTTGAAACTCCTATACTGTACTTTTTCATTTGCCAAAAAAGGAGTTTTACCTTTAACAAGGATACCAATCAAATTGTGACAGTCAGAAAGGCCACAGTCAAAGTTAATAGGACTAAAAAGGTATAATAATTGTGGCTGGTTAGAGAGTAAAACATCAACATCAACATCAACATTTTCGAAGTCTTCTTAATTCTTATTAATATCAGGTATCATGAAATGAAAATGGTACTAATGCACGCATTAGGATTTATTAATTATTTTGATAACAATATTCCTTGTGTTTATCGTGTTTTGTTTGAGAAAACTGGTCAGAGCGTTGACCTGCCTACGCCTTTTGGGAAAATGGCCGCGCGTACCGACGAGTGAAAACACCCATTTTCGAAGCCCCGTAAAACAATGAAATTGTCGAATTAATTAAATAAAATTGGTCCTAATGCACACTTTAGGTTTTAGTCTTTATTTTGATAACAATATTTCATATGTAAATCTTGTCTAGTTTGAGAAAATGGGTCAGAGCGTTCGGCTCTCTACTTCTTTCAGAAAATGGCCGCGTGTACCAACGAGTGAAAACACCCATTTTCGAAGCCCCGTAAAACAATAAAATTGTCGAATTAATTAAATAAAATTGGTCCTAATGCACACTTTAGGTTTTAGTCTTTATTTTGATAACAATATTTCATATGTAATTCTTGTCTAGTTAGAGAAAATTGTTCTGAGCGTTCGGCTCTCTACCTCTTTCAGAAAATGGCCGCGCGTACCGACGAGTGAAAACACCCATTTTCGAAGCCCTGTAAAACAATAAAATTGTCGAATTAATTAAACAAAATTGGTCCTAATGCACACTTTAGGTTTTAGTCTTTATTTTGATAACAATATTTCATATGTAAATGTTGTCTAGTTTGAGAAAATGGGTCAGAGCGTTGGGCTGTCTACCTCTTTCAGAAAATGGCCGCGCGTACCGACGAGTGAAAACACCCATTTTCGAAGCCCCGTAAAACAATAAAATTATCGAATTTATTAAACAAAATTGGTCCTAATGCACACATTAGGTTGTAGTCTTTATTTTGATAACAATATTCCATATGTAAATCTTGTCTAGTTTGAGAAAATGGGTCAGAGCGTTGGGCTGTTTACCTCTTTCAGAAAATGTCCGGGCATACCGAAGGGTGAAAACCTCTATTTTTGAACCTCCGGTATACGATGGAATCGTAGAATAAATTAATCAAAATTGGTTCTAATGCACGCACTAGGTTTTCATTTTCGATTTGCCACCAATATTTTATGTGTAAGTCTAGTAATGACTGAGAAAATGGGACAGAGCATATGCCTATTTAACTCTCTTTGACGATATCTAGGTCATAACGGCGAATGTCAAGGCTCCGCTTTGAAGCTAGATATTATAACAATATAGCAATATATTTTGATAAAATTGGTATTTATTGAAACAGTAAGGTTTCTTCTACATGTACGTATCAATATCTTATATGTTTATTGTGTGATGCTTGAGAAAATCATGTTATTTGATCACCCTTCTCGGATAGGACTGGGCAATGTTTTAATCTCGTTCAGATCTCGTTACACGCGAGTTTTCGTTACTATTCTAAAGGCGGTGTAGAGAGTTGCGAATCCTTCTGTTTATAAGTCCTTGCTATAATCACAGTGTAAATTCTATACAAATGAATGGGCATATGTAAATATCAGTATATATGCAATCACATAAAAGCGTCCGAGATTACCCTCCTCTCCCCTAGGCCCCTAATAGGCCTTTTCGGTGTAGTTTCCACGCATGCGCATAACTACCCAGGGGTGGCAAAATAGAACGAGCGAAAAGATGGCTTCGCGGGAAGATATAAATGACCTACTTTGTCCAGTCAACAAGGGGATGTTTGTCGTTTTGTTTAAGAATTCAGGATTACAATATATACCCTGCATTTAAAAGATCATCTTAGGAACATACTTTTGATACGATCTCTGTGAAAAAACTGAAAATCATGGGAGTTCCAAGAGCCTGAAGATGGTATGAGGTCGAGAACGAGGAGCAGTGCCATTGGTGCAGTCTAGCTACAAGGGCTACTTTGTTAAGAATGTATTAAGAATTGAAGTTATCTATACTTAGTCGGCAATTTTTGTGATTAAAATTTATATAGGGGGATAGATATCGAATTCTCATAACTAACGGTGTATGATATAGGGGGGGGGGCGGACAGGGGGTACTTCTCTCCTCCCCTCCCACCCCTTACCTCCCCCTCCCACCTTCCTCCCCCGTCCTTTTCTTCTTTCACCTACCTCCCCTATTCTCCATCCTCCCGCCCCTCCCTCCCATTTCCCCCTTCCCTCCCTCTATCTCTCCTCCCTCCCCTCTTCCGCCCGCCTCCCTTTCACTCTGTCCACCCCCTCATATATGTCTGTACGACCAATACAATGCTCACGGTGAAAGAAAATAGTTTTAGATAGGGACGTCAAGCTAAAATTGAACTAGAAATATCCCCATCTAAAAATAGTTTCTTTTACTTTCTTATAGATTTCAATCGGAAAATATGCCCGCAAAAAAAAAAAAAAAAAAAAAAAAAAAAAAAATTCAATTTTCCTATTTCTGAAGTGAGCTGTGCGGACAGAGCTCCTCAATTTTCACTGAAATGAATTCAGAACCAAGGACTTGACAAAATACAATGTGCACAACTATGTGAGTTATACACACAAGACAGACGTACGAAGGGTAATGAAATCTCAATGTTCAGTGACTTATCTTTGAGCAGTACAGCTATAAAAACAGCAGGTTCTAGAACGCGGTTCCAACTCAGTGTTCGTACCCTTTAAAGTAAATATCATTCTACATCCCTAAAGGAAGCAACCATTCGATTAAACATAGGGTAATCAAAGATTACATAGCTCGCCGTAGCGGGGGGGGGGGGGGGGGGGGGGGGGGGAGAGGAAGAGATTAAAGAAATATGGGGGTTTCATGCATGTTCTGTATGCACAAATTTTAACGTTTCTGGTGCAATTCTAAAATTTAAGTACATGAATAAATTTTTTTAGCAAAATAAGTGCTTACTATACCCTCTACCATTGACAAGTACATGTGATAATATTCCATATAGTTTGAGTTAAATGTCTTCATGAATATGTATATATATATAGCTAAATTATTCAGAAAGTCTATAAATAACTGGCGAGCGGTAGCGAGCAAAAGAAAAAAATTCAAAATTGACCGAAAAATTGTAGATTTATGGTACAAAATGTTGCTATTTCAAACAACGTTAATGCATCATAAAATTTTGTGATTAAAGTGGGGGGGGGGGGGGGGGGGGGGGGGCACAAACATGGTTGTTCCCCCCACACCCCGCTGCCCCCTTCTCCTACGCCCTTGTATTAGTAAGTATCTGCATGAAAAATAAATACAATTTTGTCAAAAGTTGGTCAAAGTCCCAGATCAAGGTCATTAGGTCAATGGACATGGTCTCAAATGAAAGGTCCCATCACATAGTACCTACATGTGAAATATCAAAGACCTACCCTTTATAGTAGAAGTGGTAAAACCCGGCTTAAGATTTTGAAAAGTAGGTCAAAGTCCAAGAACAAGGTCACTAGGTTAAAGGTCATGGTCTCAAATGAAACGTCTCGTCACAAGGTATCTACATGTGAAATATCAAAGCCCTATCCCTTATCATGTATCATATGCTTATAGCTCAAGAGATATAGCCCAGGATAATGTTTTTTGAAAGTAGGTCAAATTCCAAGGTCAAGGTCACTAGGTCAAAGGTCATGATCTCAAATGAAAGGTCTCGTCACAAAGTATCTACATGTGAAATATCATAGCCATATTCCGTATAGTTCAAGAGATATATAGCCCAGGTTACAGTTTTTGAAAAGTAGGTCAAAGTCCAAGGTCACTAGGTTATAGGTCAAAGCCATATCCCATATAGCTCAGGTTAAAATTTTGTCTACGGCGGACCATGACGACAACGACCCCTAGCGTATGCAGGAGCGTATGGCATTGTGGCATTAGCTCTCCGGACTTGTTCGTCCCGGCGAGCTAAAAAATCAGTTTTTTTTAGACCCCCCCCCCGCCCCCACTAATAATAAAGGAGCCCTTCACTTAGCAGAGTTCACGAATGAGACCAAAAATCCACAGGACATAGCTTAGCTAAAAGTTATCGGACAAATACAAAATGATTCATTACAATTAAATTTGCTGTTCGTATATAGAAAATAAATTGAGAGAAAAGTATACGAACTTAAAAAAAAAATCATTAGATGTAGTCGTTTAAATGTCCACGAAATGTAACGGCATGTGGTCAGTATCTCTTTATTAACCATCACTGGCTGGGATACGGATACAATTTCTCAAGAACTCATTTCGAAAATGTGAATAAAGTGGGCATGTAAGCATTCTATTGTACGTTTATTACTCACAGTAAAATGACTTGATATTGATGTCACGCCGAAAACTATACCATGTATAGTGGATAAACTGTGATTTCACTGAAATATCTATCATTGTACATTTTTTAGGCGATTTTACGGGACGATGTTATTCTTTTAAACATGTTCAACTGAATATTTCACACTCATCCAATGATCAGGAATGCGACAAGACAGTTATTTTTACTCTGACGTCGAAAGAGCGCGGCTGTGTCGGGAAAACAAATTTTACATGTACTTATGTGTCTTTATTTGAGATCAAATACTGTAAAGGAGCTGTTAAGATAAGGCGTAAAATCTGCCCTGAAAAGTCGAAATTTCAAAATGCAAAAATTGAGAAAATATTTCAGTAAAAATACGAAGTTACTTGGTACAGATATGAATCTTCTATCAGGTTGGATAAATTATTCAAAATAAGACCGATTTTTGGGTCAAAATAAGCGTTTTTCCTATAGAAATCAATGGAAAACGGAAAAGTTTTTCTACAACATTGTTCCCCCCCCCCCCTCGGTTCAGAATGCCACTTTTACCAAAGGTGTATATCAATAAAACAAATTTTCTGACGAAGTGGGGTTCTGAACCGAAGGGGGAACAATGTCCTACAGGCGAAAAACGAAAAAAAGGGGGGATGGATCACTATTTTAGAATCAGTATTTAGAGCGATAAAAAAAAATTAAAATTGCCATTTTTTCTTTTAATATCATGTAACAATCTATTCAGAGTGTGTTCCGATCAAACGATTAACCGTTAGGAAGGAAATGAACGAGAAAGTTGTCTATATTTCTACACTGTGCGTATTTCGCGCCTGAAAGCTACATATGTGGCTGATAAATACGAAATATAACCGTTTTTAGCTCACCTGAGCCATAGGCTCAAAGTGAGCTATTGTCATAGCGTGGCGTCCGTCGTCCGTCGTCCGTCGTCGTCCGTCGTCCGTCGTAAACTTTTCAACATTTTCGACTTCTTCTCCAGAACCACTGAAAAGATTTTCATGAAACTTGGTAGGAATGAAGTACTCATGGTCCCCTACAAGTGTTGTTGTTTTTCGTCCGGATCCATCAACAGGTGGCGCCACCAGAGGCAAAAGTAGGTCACAGGGGGTACCCTCCTTTGACAAACTTCTTCTTCAGAACGGAGGCATGTATCGACAAACCGAAAGCATCAGGATGAACTAGAGAGATGTCTTAAGAAGTGTTGTTATTTTTGGTTCCACTCGGAAGTCAAATTTTTGACGCGTTTTTGACGTCTTTTCGGACTTCGTCAGAAATGCACATTTTTGCACTATTTCTTTAAATAACTCAATAAGTGTATGATTTTACACATTCATTTACTGCATATTTATCATATTTAAGTTACTAAATGCTTTGATAAGTATTTTATTCTAAAATTTAGATTTTTTGATTTTTTATTAATTTTTTTCTTATGTGAAAAGGAAGGGGGGGGGGTGATTTTCATACATATTCAACTTCTTCTCCAGAACCACTGAAAAGATTTTCTTGAAACATGGTAGGAATGAAGTACTCATGGTCCCCTACAAGTGATGTTGTTTTTCGTCCAGATCCATCAACAGGTGGCGCCACCAGAGGCAAAAGTAGGTCACAGGGGGTACCCTCCTTTGACAAACTTCTTCTTCAGAACGAAAGCACGTATCGACAAACTGAAAGCATCAGAATGATCTAGAGAGATGTCTTAAGAAGTGTTGTTGTTTTTGGTTCCACTCGGAAGTCAAATTTTTGACGCGTTTTTGACGTCTTTTCGGACTCTGTCGGAAATGCACATTTTTGCACTATTTCTTTAAATAACTCAATATGTGTATGGTTTTACACATTCATTTACTACAAATTCATCACATTTAAGTTACTTAATGCTTTAATATGTATTTCATACTGAAATTTTAATTTTTTGATTTTTTATGAATTATTTTCTTATGTGAAAAGGAAAGGGGGGGGGGGGTGATTTTCATACATATTCAACTTCTTCTCCAGAACTGCTGAACAGATTTTTATGAGTATTTTTTCAATCATGAATAGATATGTTTACTGTGAACATGGACCCAAGGCTTGTAAGTTCAAGTTCTGGTACCCCTGGTAACTTTAGTTTCGTATAAGTTGGTACATGTTCATGTATGCAAGAGTTGTCTTTCTTTAATATAGATTTATGTTTTTGAGGTTTAAATTTTTGGATTATCGATTCATTTGAATGTTATATATTTTGAATTATTAAATAGGTATGGAAAAGGAAACTAAATTATTTTAAAAAGATGAATAAGTATTTTCAAATTTATCTTGTGAAGACTTAGATATACAACTATGAAATTACAATATTGAGAGCAGCTCAAAATATTAATGTAAGAACAGATCAATGTTATCAATAACACAGTGAAAGGATGGGGAGGGGGTCTGTTATTTTGCTTTAGCTTCTGTATAACTAACTCTCTTGGGTTGCTTAGATTACTCAAGAAGAAGGGGGGATGATTTTCATACATATTCAACTTCTCCAGAACCACTGAACAGATTTTCGTTAAACTTGGTAGGAAAGAAGAAATCATGGTCCCCTACAAGTATTGTTGTTTTTAGCTCACCTGAGCGAAGCTCAAGTGAGCTATTGTCATAGCGCGTCGTCCGTCCATCGTCCGTCCGTCCGACGTAAACTTTTAACATTTTCGATATCTTTTCGGCAACCGCTGCACAGAATTTCACGAAATTTCACAGGAAGCAAGTACTCAATGCCCTCTATCAAATTTATGTTTTTCAAGCCGATCGGAAATCCAAGATGGCCGCCACAGGCTCTGATTGGCTGACACATTTTTGACTTCTCTTCTGAAACTGCGTCACAGAATTTCATGAAACTTCACAGGAAGCAAGTACTCAATACCCTCTACCAAGTTTGTGTTTTTTGAGCCGATTGGAAATCCAAGATGGCCGCCACAGGCTCTGATTGGCTGACACATTTTTGACTTCTCCTCCGAAACTGCTGCACAGAATTTCATGAAACTTCACAGGAAGCAAGTACTCAATGCCTTCTACCAAGTTTGTGTTTTTGGAGCCGATTGGAAATCCAAGATGGCCGCCACAGGCTCTAATTGGCTGACACATTCTCGACTTCTCCTCTGAAACCGCTGCACAGAATTTCATGAAACTTCACAGGAAGCAACTACTCAATGCCCTCTACCAAATTGTGTTTTTCAAGCCAATCGGAAATCCAAGATGGCTGCCACAGGCTCTGATTGGCTGACACATTTTCAACTTCTCTTCTATAACCACTGCACAGAATATCATGAAACTTCACAGGAAGCAAGTACTCAATGCCCTCTACTAAGTTTGTGTTTTTCGAGCCAATCGGAAATCCAAGATGGCTGCCAAAGACTCTGATTGACTGACACATTTTCGACTTCTCCTCTCAAACGGCTGCATAGAATTTCACAAACCTTCACAGGAAGCAAGTACTGATTGCTCTCTACCAAGTTTGTGTTTTTCGAGCTGATCAGAAATCCAAGATGGCCGCCACAGGCTCTGATTGGCTGACAAATTTTCGACTTCTCCTCTGAAACCGCTGCGCAGAATTTCATGAAACTTCACAGGATGCAAGTACTCATACCCTCTATCAAGTTTGCGTTTTTGGAGCCTATCGGAAATTCAAGATGGCCGCCACAGGCTCTGATTGGCTGGCACATTTTCAACTTCTCCTCTAAAACTGCTTCACAGAATTTCTTGAAACTTCACAGGACGCAAGTACTAATTGCCCTCTACTTAGTTTGTGTTTTTCGAGCCGATTGGAAATCCAAGATGTCCTCTATAGGCTCTATTTGAATGACACATTTTTGACTTATCCTCTTAAACTACTGCACAGAATGTCACTGAACTTTACAGGAAGTAACTTGTACACCTTGTCCTTCTCAAAGCTTCACTAAAAGCGATTTCCTTCAGGTCTTGACTTTGATTGAAAACATACATACAGTCTCCTCAGGTGAGCGATGTGGCCCCCTTGGGCCTCTTGTTCAGATTCCGGATTGCGATTTTCGCCGATTATATTGATATAATAACATCAAGGTTAATTTCTCTTATCCAAGTTTTAAATTAAAAGGCAGAGAAGTATAATAAACATCAAATTTGTGTAAACTAATGCATTTTTTGTGAATTTTCGCTCCATATTTGACGTTTACTCTCATCAGTACCCCTACCTCTTCAACCCGCAATTATAACATCTTTCACCAAATCTTTTTAAATAAAATACCTACTTAGAGTCTTCTAATACTTTATACATGTATTTTAAATCCCGACCACTTTTTACCTGAAATAGAAGGACAGCGCACGAGAAAAAATTGAGTGATTTTAGGGCTGAATCAAGCCCTTATCTTAACAGCTCCTTGTGTGTCATTATCTTGAACTTGGAACAAATAATCATCGGACATTTAGTCCGGCTTAAAGTAAAAACTATCGAACATTCAATAATCCACTGGAGATCGCCGGTAATCCGGGCGGCATTTTTCGTAAACTCTGCTTAGTGATGGGCCGATTATCGATAATCGCGTGTCCTTGGCTCCCGATGCTGGTAGTGCCGGAGGGGCACTTCGCACTCTTCCGGATATATCTGAAAATCCAGATGTTGAAAATTCAAATAATTTTTCATGATTAAAGCTACAAAATGACGTAGAAGTACTTACAAGCGTACTGGTACATGTAGGTCCGTTAGTCAACGTTAGTTTTAAAAAAACTGTTTGGAGTACAGATTGAGTATTCGGGAATATGATATCATTCGTCTTCTAAATGAAATATTATAGGAATTGATTTCTGTGAGAAAATTTTAGAAATTAGGACACCTCTGTTTTATTTTTAAAGATTAATCAATTGAGGCATGTCATTCATTATGCACCCGAAATCAAAGATTCGGGGCATGTAGTTGTTTACCTGTCCGTCTGTTTTTCCTTGGCAAAACCTTTGAATGGTAAGTGATATGGCTTTGATATCCTTGTGACGAGACATTGATACCAATACTTTTTTTTTTACCTTGCGACCTATATGACGTCAAATTCTTCCTACGCGAAATGTGATTTTTTTTCATGGAATGTTTATGAATTATAGTAAATAGATAATTAAATATAAAAGACACCAGGTTCACATTCGGTATGAAACCTCCTGTATTCGGTTCAAGTACACAGCAGTTTACTCCAGAAATCAGAAATACCGAAATTTCATTTGTCAGTTTCATATAATCTATATTACAGCCAATTTATTTAAGATTGGACGTTCATGATGTAATGTCACTGCCTTTGGGGTGGGGAGGGGGGCCTTCGGAGACGCTTCGTCAACACTTCCTAAACCGCCACTGATTTGTTTTAAGATTAAAGATTAGATTATAGTTTTGTATCGCATTGTATCATTCCGTGTTTTAGCAATTTCCCTTGAAATTAAAATTTCTGTCAAAAAAAAAAAAAAAAAAAAAAAAAAAAACTATTTGAAGGCATTCAAAGGAAAGAAGACAAAGTATAAATTAATAAATTGATAAATAGATAAATAAATAGATAAATAATAAATAAATAAATAAATTAATTAATTAATTAATTTATTTATTTATTTATTAATTAATTTATTATTTATCTATTTATTCATTTTTTGATAAATAGATAAATAAATAAATTTATTTATTTAATAAATAAATAAACAAAGTATGGAACATTCTACAAGAAAAGGAAATAAAAATTAAAAACAAGTTGATTCCACCCTCTGTTTTTGCCACCCCTCACCCTCTGACAGGTGCCGATGTAAAGATGCGAACATACGTCAGTACCTTACTACACAGAATCGATAGAGGAGAAATCATAGAGTCATGTTTATTATCCCAGAATCCAAAGAGTTCTACTTGTATAATCGTTTATAATTTTCATTCCAGCCCTTTTTGCCACCCCTGACAGTTGCCGATCTAAGGATGCCGACACGTATCGGTACCTAACCACCCATAATCGATAGGGAGAAATCGTGTTCATTATCATCGATTTATCTCTTTAAGCGATTTCGAGTGTTTACGTGCATATCCATTTGTAAGCGTACGATTCCACCCCAGTTTGCCACCCCTGACTCAGTGCGCATGCGTGATTACAGCAGTACCGCAGTTAAGCCGAAAAGGTCTATAGCTCGATTTGAAGTTTCCCCCCAACCTGATAAACGCAAATCTGCAGATGTTTAGTCAACCCTTAAACAGGTTAAAGTATAAACGTGAAAATGACAAAGAAACTTTTTTGTATTACAGGTATTTTCATTTTATGGTTGGAAAGAAAGAAATATTACTTTGCGATGTATATCTTTCATTTCTTTGCTCAGCCTGCGAAATAGTTCCCTACCACTGGGCGCAGCCATTGTTGTAACCTTCACATTTTCTACTTTCATTTTCACTTTGTAAATTCATGAAACATGGCAGAAAGCACATCAAATTTGACAGACCTTTTTGATACCGTGTGGAAATCATGGGAAACGTGTGAAACAACAGAGGAGCCGTCTAATTCATACACAGTACAGGTATACATAAGTTTGTATGTGATAGTATGAGGAAGTACTACAGCTGTACATTACTCGTTATCCCTAAATATAAATCATAGAAATCTGTATTTTGCCAATTTTTGGGATAAATTGGCTACTACTTTCCTGTTCACTAAATCTAGAGCTCCCTGTCTTGTTGATTTATGATATGCCATCTTACTGTCGGTGCAGCTCACATCAGAAATGGGAAAAATGAAGTTTTCTCTACTTTGTCGGCAAATTTTGCAATTAAAATTTACATATATGGGGGATACATACATGCCAGATTTTTTCCAATCATTCTGGGACATTGATTTTCTGGGTCAAATGACAAAATTCTGGGACGAAAATTTAAAAATTCTGGGACACATTGCGGGACATTTTTCTGACTTATAAACAAAATGTTATCAATGTTGTCATGTACCCAATATTAAGTCCCTTACTCGTTGCGTTGTACACGATAAGGGCTCATCGTTTTATTTTCTGGGTGAGTCCAATATTAAGTTGGTCTTAATTATGACATATAACGTATATCTCCCAAAGAGTGGAGCATTAAAATTCGATAGATTTAGGTAAAACATTAATATTAAGGCCATGTAAAATAAAATCTATGTTTCTCAGACACCGCCGCGCGCTATAATTTGCCGCCGACGAGACGTTTTTATTGCAACTTCAGAAAAAAATATCCGCTGTGTCTCATTCTCGATCGTCGATTAAAAACGAAATATCCATTTATTTCATTGAACATGTTTATTGTCCTGTAAAATCGTCAAAACTGTACCCGATGAATAAATACTTTTAAAAGCCCGTATAAATCACGACACGTTCCGTATTTACGTTACGGGTAAAGACTTTATCCACGCGTTGTTTAAAGGGAATTGTATAGGATATACATGTAACGTGCGGACACTTGGAAGGCTGGCTATTCGCGTGTTTAATACATCGAGTATTACATGTATTAAAACCTTCGTTTAGTTTTCTTTATTGATCTCCACAGCATATGTAAATACCTACGCCGAACAATAGCAAGTGTCCATTGTAATACTTCCGAATCTATTAATAATGACGTTCACGTCGTAAAAAGTATAAACAAGGACCGCCGACGAACGCTAGAGAAGTAGTTAAATCCTTAAAAAAAAATAAAAACCCTACCTACCTTGCCACTTTTTTAGACCCAATTATCTGAGAAACATAGAATTTATTTTACATGGCCTAAAACACTTCTCAGTCGTATGTAATGTTACATTACATACAATAACTCAGTTTATTCATCTTTAGCGGTTAATTGTCGGTTGAGACTGGTCTTTTAATTTGTCAGCAGTATGTGGCAATATCTTCATAAGCCATTTCTACTTCAGAACGTACATGTATTAAATTCATTGGCTGAAGAGGGCAAGTGGCTGAGTCATCAATGGTTACAACTGTTTCACAGATTCTTTGAAAAATATTTAAAATGGTTGAATAAAGTCTGGACGTAAGCATATTCTATCGCACACCTATCATAAAATTACATCATGCCATTTTTTTTTAAATACTGGACGCCCTGTGATTACTGAAATATTTATACAATAACGTAATTTCCTTTAAATTAATTGATACTTATAAATTTAACCAGCGATCATATATAATGTGAGGCAGGATGGATATTTTATCTGAAAATGTCTCGTTGGCGTAAAATCATAGTGTGGGGCGGTGTCTGAGAAACAACCGATCAAAAGATAATCATATGAAATATAAACGTGTAAGCTAATTAACAGTAATCACTATCAAAACATGTTTCACCCCTATAGTCTCAAGTCAATCCGTTGATCAGCCGACAATAAAGTGACTCTCTTTGAACGATGAAAGAAAAAATGAGTATGTGTTTTTAATTTGGAATTTGAAATACCTGTATTTGTTCAACCATAACCTACAAGATCTCAAAATCTTAGATTCTGATATATTACACTTTGCTTCAGGTTGAACAAATGTATCTTTCATATCAAAGTAAGATAAGTGTACACATACAAGTTAATACCACAGTACAAAGACTTTTGATGTCATTAGTGCTGACGGTGATGCTTACTCCTCCCAGGTACTTGTGGTCAATACTATTATATATTTCCTAAGGATGTACGTCTTTATTTAATGCACAATATGTTACAGAAATGTTTGTTGGTTGGATTGACCAGCGGTGAGAAGGCAATACGAATGATAAATGACCTGTGTCTGTTTAGTGATAATGAAGACTTGGATGAGGTTCCGTCATCAGAGTTGAAGTAAGTCTTGTACTGTTCAGATTATATGTGTAACAAATGAAAGTGCTCTGTATTAGCAATGCAAGTGCTGAAGATCGGTATGTTCAGAATAGTTCATATTTGAATTTCTTCTTGTTGTTTTAAAAATAATGCTTATTGCAGAAATTATGCTTCTTCATGCCCACCAGGTCCCATTTTGGCCGATAAAGTACATGTATCATGTATTTCTTCATTGTAATAGTATAATAAGTATTAGACTCGTCACACATGAATCATTTTGTACAAGATAATTGAGGGATCCCATGTTGCACTATTAATTGACTTGTACGTTATAATGTCTAAAAATGATTGTTTGACAGGCCCTTGATTATGGCATCATGATTAATGTAAAGTCTGCCAGAATTTTAATGTCAGACAATGGGTAATCAAGCAGTAGAGTCATAAGTAACTCTACTCATTGTTTCAGTGAATTTGGTATCAGAACAAAGATATTTTTTTAATCTGTAACTCATTGAAATTTGCTCTTCCTAACTGCCATGATAACAAATTGTTTAACTTCTTCTTTCTATAGGTATCTATTATTACCAGCATTCATGGGATACTTCATGCAAAGACGAACAGTCAAAGATCCAATGGACAGAGAAGAAATAGCAAAGAAATCTATAGTATAAAACAATCTTGTTTCCTCTTACATCACTGAATAAAGTAAAAGAACTCAAGGAACTTATTGATACAATTCAAATTATTTGCTTGTTTGAAGGTTCAAATTCTATATAAGAATCAAGAAATAATAGCAGATACATTTATGATATGACCTTGAACATGTTGAATATAAACTTGTTTGTTAAATGTTGTAAGATAAATAAAGTTTAATTTTTTAACATAACCTTGAATTACTGATACCCTGGATACTGCATGAACTGAAATCTGTTTCATTTGGTATATGTTCCATATTTCAACTTCTTCACTTTGTAGTTTACACTCCAAAGTGAATGTAATAAAACAAAGACAAATTGAAAGAATATCTAAATGTATTAAATAACTTTTATAGTCTAATTATACAAATTCACACTTAAATTAAAAATGATTTTTTTTAATACTTTTAAGGTTTATCTCAAAGATTTTCTAAGGAACTGTGAAAGTTATGGTATTGCAAAAATAAACCAAAAACTTTTAGAGGATGAAGAGTCAGGGAAGGAAAACCAGCAAATATCAGTGTAAGTAAAATGTATTACCTAGTTACCTACATCCGAATTATATCCACAATTTACATCTTGAAAATATGTTTATGGATTAAAGTTAATCTTGTATCCCTAGACTTGATGTATGGAATTCTTTTCGGCATAAGTTAAAACAAAATACATGTACATTTATATATAATGTTTCTTTGTACGTTTGTAGATTTCTTACATCTTGACAATTGAGTAGAATTTTAAAAATACTTCTAGTTTAACTTGGCATGTAAATCTTTAACTCTAACATTTTAATTGATACCTGAAGGGGCTTTCATTATTCTCTTTTTAATTTCACAAAAAAAAAAAACCCCAGCAATCCTGGAAAAATTCATACTGATGTAAAACACAAGTAAATAAAGCCTGTGTTTGTGAAACACGAATGCCCCCGGTGGCATCTTTGTTAGTATAAACGCCATTTTCTGTTGAGTACGTGAAAGGTCAAAGTCAAGGTGACGAAGTCAAAAGTTTTTTGCTATCAATGAAATGGTCTTCTCACAAGGAATACACATGTGAAATATGAAAGCCCTATCACTTACTATTCAAAAGTTATGCCCAATGTTAAAGTTTTTGAAAAGTAGGTCAAAGGTCAAGGTCACGAGGACAAAACTTTTGGTATCAATGGAAAGGTCTTGTCACAAGGAATACACATGTGAAATATGAAAGCCCTATCACTTACCATTCAAAAGTTATGCCCAATGTTAAAGTTTTTGAAAAGTAGGTCAAAGGTCAAGGTCAAGGTCACGAGGTCAAAAATGTTGGTATCAATGGAAAGGTCTTGTCACAAGGAATACACATGTGAAATATGAAAGCCCTATCACTTACTATTCAAAAGTTATGCCCAATGTTAAAGTTTTTGAAAAGTAGGTCAAGGTCACGAGGTCAAAAATGTTGGTATCAATGGAAAGGTCTTGTCACAAGGAATACACATGTGAAATATGAAAGCCCTATCACTTACCATTCAAAAGTTATGCCCCATGTTAAAGTTTTTAGTTCGGACAAACAGACAGACAAACAGACGGACAGGCCAAAAACTATATGACCCCGAATCTATGATTCCGGGGGCATAAATATTGTGTACTTTTAAGTTTTTGACCTTATACAAGCTACATGTATTTTAAAACTGCAGTCCCGGCCCTCCAGGTCTCCAGAATCAGATCAGGACCAGGGAGGAGAAAATAAAAAGCTTCAAAGAGAAGAAAGAGCTTGATGCTAGAATAAAAGAACTTCATGAACATATGCAGAAAGACCATGTAGATGATGAAGTAAAGGTAAACTTCAGTATTCTCTTTATATTTTGAATACTTGCCATTCCAGTATGAATTTTATCTATTCAAAGTTCCTCTAGATGAAGTAGACAAAACATAATTATGTTTCATGTTAAACATAAAGGTATTTCATTCTTACTTGCAAGAGTATGAGAGACAAATGTATTTTTTTGCTATTTTTTCGTAGGAAAAAAGAGTTTGTACAAATACATGTATATTTTATAAGTTTAGGCATGTTTATTTATTGTAGAGGGATTATTACACAAGTCTACTAAAACAGTGGGTTAATTCATCTATAGAGGATGTAGAATCATTACAAGGTAAAAGTTGTTTGTACTTCTGATAATTGAAGTAAATGGAAAAGATCTTGACTAAGATCACCTTGTATTGACCACAGTGGAACACACCCTCAGGATTTAACAAACAATGACATTACACCAACCAACTTAAACAACAAGACACACAACAATACCCACACTAAATAGACCACGCATGCACACAGATACTTGAAACATTAAGGACAATACATACTGTAAACGCAAAAATTTTTGTGTGGAATTAATTTTCAAGCTTTTCGCGATTGTATTATTATCGCGAAAATATCCCCGGTGTAAAAATTACAACTAGTAAAAAAAGACGAAAGGAAATACTACCTATTTTGCCAAAAGTACGCCTAAGTGTATTATTGCAATGCTCATTTCGCGGAATTTTCCCCCAGCGAAAATAACATCATTTACAGTTACAGGGTCTCATTTGACACTTTTCCAAATTGTAACATATTATTTTATCTGTTGACAGTTGAATTAGAGATGTTAAAAATGAGGAGGAATGCCATAGACGATCCAAAAGAGGAGGAAACTCAGCAACCCAAACCAAAGGTCTGTAAAATAAGGTTGTTATTCTCCACATCAAAGTTATGTGCAGGCTAGAATCTGTTGTCTAAAGTTTTAAACTTCTGTGACTTAAACCTGTCGTGTTCAGAAAGATTCATGTAGATTACAATTTAGCTCTACTTACATATACATATAGTTGAAGGAGTTACAAAGGTATCTGTATGAACAAAGTGAAAACCAGTAGCTTACTGATCCAATACAGTACGAAATTCAGAAGTGTTGACAATTTCAAAGAAGTTTATCTTTTAGTTTGTAATAATTATTTCTCTTGCAACACTCTAATTGCTTTTGAGGCACAGCGATATTGTTTTTCTAGTCTGTTTCTATGTTGATCAACTGCAATACATTCTGTAGTCCAAAAATTTTGCAAAATGTTGCAGCTTTATTTGGAATCTGATTTGTTTCCTGGTTTCACTCATGTATTATATATGTATATTTACAAATTATCAAAAGTAAGACTTTATTTGTGTGAGTAAATGACCCCACAAAGTCTTTTGAAGTTAATGTTAAAATATAATATGACTTAAAAAGGGAAAACGCTATGTATCTAACTTACACATCCTGTCATACCAATGTTCATTGCAGGCTCCTATCCGTCCATTTATCATTACCAAGGATATGATTCAGAAATCCGTGTTTGGTGCAGGTTATCCAAGCATTCCAACTGTCACTATAGAAGAATTTTTCGAACAAAAAGTCAAAGAGGGTTCCATTCAGATGCCTGGACCTTCTGGGTAATTATAAAGTACTTTCTTTGGACTCAGAAATTAAAAAAAAAGTATTGACCCTTTCATGCTAATGTGCGTACAGTTCACCTTTGTCTCTCTGTAGGATGATTTTGCCCGCCAGATCAATCAAAATACATTATCTGTAGTGGGTGGTACATACTATGTTATGGAGTGCAATGACATACCGGTAATTTGATTGTTTTGGTGGGCAGAATCGTCCTACGAAGAGACAAAAGTATACCAAATGACATTAGCGCGAAAGGATCTATTGTATAAGGTTTGTATTTATTGAAATACACTGTAAGAAACTAGATAAGTACAGGTACTGTATAAGTAGAATCATTCGCTGGTACTTTCTTTCGCGGTTTTATAAATGGAAAGCTTTACGCATGGACAATGATTAGCAGTTTCATCTAAAGTTCCTTTGGGTTATGCCTTTATTATTTACATTCACTGAGACAAACTTTCGCGGTAAGCAGCTGACCACGAAAGTAGCGAAAGTTTATACACAGCGATTGATTCTATGTATACAGTATAATATAAACAACTGTTATACCAAAAATCTTAACTGATTGTAGTTTGACCTATTGACCCTTCAAGGATATGTTGTTTTCTGAAGAGCATATATCTATAGATAAAGGAAGCTAACAAAGTATGGAATGTAAGTTAAATATTTATAAAAAAAATTGAGTTTGACGCAAGATTTCCAGGAAGGAATCTGTCTTACCTTCACAAATGTATAATGATGCCCATCAGAAAACAGCACAACATAGTAGGGGTCAATTTAGGGATTTCCAAATGTCTGAATTTTACATTGTGATGTTATAGTCAATGGCCCATTAAACAATGCTTTGATGGGCTATTTGGTTATGATGTCAGAATGTAAAAGTCTGCTAATAAATGTAGGAACAATGTTGGACAGTAGACAATTTTCACATTACTGCAGTAGTCTTGAATTTTATACAGGCCAAGACCCAACATGACAACATTTTGACATAACTTTTGACTGTGAAGTTGACACAGATCTATGACCTCATAATAGAATCAAAAGTTGTGATGTCGGGTGTTAGAGTGTCAAAAATGCAAGTCTAATGGTAATGTGAAAATGGTGTATTGACAATCCTGCAATAGGTGAATCCATATACATTGCATAATCATTGTCTTATCATTATATTTAAATCATACATAGTCACAGTATGCAGGACTGGGCAGCCAACCCAGAGAAAGACAAGGAAGATAGAGAGAAGGAAGAAGAAGAAAAAGAGAGAAAGATTGAAGAAGATGATCCAGAAACATTGCAGAAGGCAAGAAACTGGGACGACTGGAAAGATGGTATGTAGGAAGAATTTAACCTTGATGATCACTGATTTTTGTCTTGACTTAAATTTTAGTTTTCATGTACAAAGATGATATGTCATAGGAGTACAAAATTAACGATCCCCACTGATTTTGGCATGTTTCTTTTTCATGAACAAAGCTGAAATATTACGCTATCAATACGGAAATAATCAAAATGCTTTGACATACATGTATGGGAAATACTTGAAATCTTCGTGACATGTAAACATTGAGAAGAATATGGTTTAGTTGTGGTTTAACCTTCACTAAGAGTGTATTTGTATCAGACATGTTCATTTTTTGCCTTGATGTGGAATGATGCTTTCCCGATTTCATTTATAATAAACATTGAATATGGTCGCTAGAATACAGCCATGTAAGGTTTCTGCTCGACAAGATCGTCATTTTTGACTTCCGTAAGATTTTTTTCTCTTGTTCGATGGAATCATCCCTTTTGTTGTACTTTTAATACATTTTCAAGGCATTAATAATTTATGTATTGAAACTTATTTTCTATCTACAAATTCATGCACACCATTTCAATTACTGTGAGTATCTTTCTGTATTTTATTTTCTATTTAGATCACAGAAGAGGTTGGGGAAATCGTCAGAATATGGGATGAAGTATTCAACATTAAAGTAGAATACTGGTACTTAAAGACAAGTGTGGAATCTGCAGGCAGATTATTCACATGCACACATATGGAAAGCTTGATGACCGACAAGACAATATTCGCGATGGACATTCTGATGTTACGGAATCAGCATAAATGTCCGCTGTTGTGATTGATTATTATATTTATTTAGTGCTACATAATTTCTTCAAAATCTTATAGGTACAAAATAATAAATATTGAAATGCAAAATGTTAAGTGTCGTACTGGTATTGTAATGGTTATATAAATTGATCAAAGAGTATTTATAATGCTAATTATGTAGCTGAAGGATATCGTGCTAATTATGGTAACAACTACCATTGATGATGTTCATGAAACTTTGTATTTGTGTTGCATACCACAGGTATAACAAAATAAGATGTCAATTTTAAAGTTCAAGGTCACAGCTTAGTAGGATCTTGTGAGCTTGTTAGAGTTCTCAGTTAACATTTTTTATCATCAAACTGTGATAACCTTTATCGGATGATGGGGCCTATTGATTCTCAGCGATGAAAGTTCAAGGTCACAGCTGTGTAGAACTTTGCAAGCTCAGTACAGTTTCCTAGTAACATTTTGATCATCAAACTGTGATAACCTCAAACAAGATTATGGCACCTTGCCATCAGTATTGAGGGTTCCGAGGTCACAGCAGGGATTTATTGAAAATATGAAAGTGCAATTTTGATAAATATTTTCCAGGGTAAATATGTTAATAAAGCTCAAAGTCACACTTCTTAGAATGAATTTATACATGAACTATTGAGCAAATGTGGACTTTAACTTTTACAAATGTCATATATCAGATCTTTGTAACTTTGACTTTTGTTTATCAATTAGGAAACTATGATACTACTCTAATGACAATGTCAGTTAGAAAGATACTAAAAAGACATGGTAAAGGGGGTCATTCCTCTTGTTATGTCTCAAAAACCTTGCAATGCAAGAGTGACATATAAGGATAAATCTGTCCATCATCCGTCTGTCTTTCTGTCAGTCTGTGCATCTTTCCACATGTCTGGTAGTCACACTTTCACATAAATGGCTATAACTTGCAGTGATGTTCAAGCTTTATGAAACTCAACTCTAAAATAGGGTCAAGGTCAGCTAAGCTAGAAATTCAAGGTCACATATTTAGGATCAAGTATGTAAGAGGCAACATACCTGTTCTTTGAACAATTCTATTTTTATAAATGTAGTACATGTATCTAGTGCTGAAGTGGTTGTATAATAAAAATGTTTATAAGTGTTAATGTCATTAAAACTTGATTTTAAAAAAATGGAACGAAAAGGGTACAATTTTAAAACCACTTTATTATAATTATAGTAAATAAAGAATTTCACATCAATTCCAAGGACACTTGCATATTGCAGTAATTATGATGTTGCACTAGTTTTTTTATACATGCAAGGTGTTCTTATTTTTTCAACCAAGGATTGAAAAGATGTGATACCAGTATAATGAAATTTTGACTGATTTGATATTGTAGAAAATATGGCGAATTACTGCAATCTTTTTAATGAAATAAACATATTGAAAAGAATACATGTATTTCTTCAAGTCTATAGCATGTTTGCTGTGGAATCTTCATAGATTACATCAGAACCGTTTTTATGAATATGGTTTTGAAACACATCACTAAATAATCATCATACCAATAGTTTGTATTGTTCCAATTCAGATCTATACATCTGTATTTCATTAATAATGGCATAATTACGGTAAATCAGTGAACAGTTCCATAATAAGGTAAATAACAAGGAAATCTTGGTCATAAATTCTGTTGTCAGTCTCCTATCTTCTTCATGTATCGTTTACATATCACATCTGCACAATGAATAGTCTAAAAAGAAAACATGAATGTAGATACAGCATCATTGAAATATATAAGCAAGAAACTAAGCATAATTAAATCAGAGATTAATTTATGCTTACTGTTATGTAATTCTGTCTTATGCACAATTGTACTACTAGTATCATATCTGTAATGTATGGAGTACGTTGTCATTTATGAAGTATATACTGCAACGCAAGTGATCACTCTGTCCTGTGTCCATCTGTTTGTCTGTCTGGCATATTTTTAAATAATTGACTATAACATGCTTTATATACAGGTAATGCATTTTATTTCAGTAGCAGAAATGGTCAAGTTTGATAAGACTCAACATTCAGAGAATGTCAAGGTAGCTTTCAAGGTCAAAGTCCATATCAACAAACGTTGATGGACATACCTGTTGAAGAGTCCATTTATCATGATGATTAAAAATCTAGAAGAATACCAGCGTACTTACTATAACTATTTCGTCGTCTATACGTTCTCTATACACAGTCTGTGGTTTGACTTCAGATTTGGGGTCAACAGGTGTATTCTCCATTTTCAGTTTGCCGTCTTCCCACGTCACGATTGCCTGTGATATAAAGTGTACGTCACCTACTGTATATGACGTGACTTATCTTTCCAATATAGCAATACCTTGTGAAGCAAAGCAATCATTATGTTATTCCACATAAAACAATTCTCACATTACTACTGATAACTAGTAATTTCAGCATCAATTTGGGAGTGGAACACCCCCCCCCCCCCCCCCCCCATCTTCATTTACAAATTATAAGAATTCAAGTTTGGATTTCACTTTCAAGAATTAGTAGACCCATAAATGATCAGCTTCACAGGGAAAGATATTTCTAAATATATCTATCAAAAGACGAATCTTTTTAAGAAGAGGCATACAAGTGTTGACCTTCATGACAGTGCCTTGTACTTCTTTAAGGAACTCTTCATCCATGTTGAACAGATCCACCTGGTTCATAAACCCTGTTTTCATTGTGATTTTGATCCTGTCATCGTCCTCCACCCGGATTTCCATTGTAGGACTCGCCTTGGAAGCCAGCTTCCGTAGGAGCGCATTTACTCCTAAAAGAATTTTAAATTTGAACATAAATATGTGATGAATGAAGTGGTTGTTCAACATATTCAATGGCTTTAACTTGACATATTCTGTTTAGCAAACTGTAAATGCTAATACACATGTAACAACCTATATGACCAGGACCCATAGATCACTCGTTTACAACATTGATCTTTCTTTTTTCTGACATCAAAAGTCCCCCCCCCCCCCCCCCTCAGGAGCCATTCTGGCGCCATTTGCATCTGGAACAGCCTACCACAGTCTGCCATTGCCTGCAACACAATGGAGTGCTTCAAAAGCCAGTTGCAGACAATACACACAGCCAAATAGAAGGGACAGATGTTTTTAACCTGTTTTTACCTGCATGTAAATACATGTAGTTAATTTTATCTGCACTTGTGATCAATCATCAGCACCATGCATTTTAAAAAGTGCGAAAATACGCAATGTGCGGTTATGCACTCATTCGGAAGAAGAAGAGGGGACCTTAGGCAGCGGATGTTTATTTATTAAAAAATAAAATCCAACCTTTTGTTGTTTTTATCATACATACATACATCCCTGTTTGTGTGATAAAAAAACAACAAAATGTTGAATTTATTTTTTTAATAGATAAACATCGGCTGCCTGTGGAGGGGACACTGTTACCAATCGAAAAAAAAAGTCCTTTTCATATTTTTCGAGAGCCTGAAATTATTTTTTTTATTTTGAAACCTGATGCGGAATAACTTTTATGTCAAAATCTCGAGCTGAAACATTTTCGAGCCAAGTCATCTTGCGCCCCTTTCCCCGGCTAAAAATCAAAGTTGAAGCATATAACATATTGCAAATGAAATGTTCTTTCGTGTGTTCTTCAGAAATGAATACATTTTACACACAAGAATTAAAAGTTTCTAGAATTCTCCTTTTACATACATCTTTTGAAACAACGTATACCAACGAGAAAAATGGGTATGTTTTGGAGTCATTTCCAGTATATTTACATAAAGAATTAAAATAATAGATATTCAAAAAATATTATTTCGAAAGCACTATGAAGAAAGGATCAGCAAAATGGTTCAACAAGTTCACATTCGGGAACATTGAAATCTGGATGAAACGCATAGTACGGACGTGTAACATGAGCAAAGTACTAATAATGTGATGTACAAATACATATATATAGTTACCAACAACTGATAGAAATGCCTCAAAATTTTCACTCCTGTCAAGTTTCCATTTCCCTACAAACTTCTCCTTGATCTCATCTAAGGACATTTTGAAATAGCTTCTGGTTTAATATGTTAAGTATGTTTACATGTATATACAATATACGGACAGGGTGATGTCACAGTTTTTATCACTCATGAATAAAGATACTCCTCTTATCTATATAAGTAATTTGATACATGATAATAGTATGTGATAAAGAGATAGACAGAAAGAGAGAGGTGGGGAGGGAGAGAAGGATGAAGTATATAAATATTTTCACCATGCAAGGATTGCATTTGCACTATTTTAAGTAGTACTGCTACAAGTCTCGTTCTCTCTCTTTTGTTTTTTTTTGTTCCAAGTGTTGCTTCATTGTTTTCTTATAGTTTAGTAAATGATTAGGTAAATCTTCTGTCCATATAAAATTTTGACTGTGTTTTTGTTTATAGCCGGGCATTCCGAAAAAAATTCCGAAACCATTGAAACAAACAAGAGAATAACAAATAAATTCGTAAAAATTATAAGTACATGCATGTATTCATCTTTTATATCGTAAACGAAAAGGTACTGTTAGATATCGAGTATTTACAGTAAATCAAGAACTTTATGAAATTGGCTTTCTTTTTAACCGAATCTAGATAGTCTTTATTACATGCCCCTGAGAGATCAGGAATTTGATAACAATACATGTATTAAAATATTGTTCAAGATTCTGAAATGGAAAGGTTCTTAAATAAGTATTTTATCGTGCAACTAGTCTAATTATTGTTTAAAATTTTGGTTCTCTTTAACAAAATATGAAATTGTGTCAAAGTCCATGAAATTTATCAGAGTTATCTCTCTTTCAGGGGTGCCCACTGCACTTGGAAAATAGAACGTGCAGACACAGATGTAGGTCAAATTTTAAATATTTGTTTTAGCTTGTTTATTTTCTTGCTAAAAAGCAGGGTACAAGTTCATGTATATGCATGTTTTTTTTTGTGGCCGACCAGCGCGGCGGTAGGTTAGACAGTTATAGAGTAATCAATTGCAGCAGCGTAGCTACAAGTATGTTCACATAGCGCCAAAAAAAAAAAAAAAAAAAAAAATGGTCAAAAATGCAAGAATAGTTGAACATGTACATTGTATTTGGTTTCATTGCAAAAAAGTTCGTTCTTTCTTTCTACCTTGATAACACAGGGGTGAGGTATCATCGCTTGGTCACAAACCCTTTCCTCAATACCACAGGCACATGTAGAAATAGCGTCAACATCTTGTATGATACCCCTTTACAGGTCATAAGGGAATATATGTATAGAGAGAGAAGGCTTCCGACGAATTTTCAACTAGAAGTAGCATCTGAAATAATTGCATTTATCATGTTTGAAGGGCAAAATGGGGTATGACCATAAAGATTTATTTGTATACTTCCTAGAAACATCAATAATTTACCCAAAAAGATCTCATAACATAGCCTAAGTTGGACTGTTTTCTACTTTCTGTCTTGAATCTCCATTGCCAGATTGGACAAATACTGATTCATTCAGAGGCTTTACTCTGCTTACTGTAAGCAAAGTAAAACACCTGGATGATTCTGATAAGCTAATCTGGCAATGGAGGTTCAAGACAGAAAGCAGAAAGCAGTCCAAATTAGGTAGACGATTAGGCTATGTTATGAGATCTTTTTGGGTGAATTATTGATGTTTCTAGGAAGTTTACAAATAAATCTTTATGGTCATACCTCGTTTTTCCCTTCAAATGCAAAAAAATTGCAGAAATGCTACTTCTAGCTGAAAATTCGTCGGAAGCCTTGTCTCTCTATAAGATACCAGTATTCTCTTATGACCATACAGAATATTGACGCTCTTTCTACATCGTACATGTGCCTGTGCTCAATACAAACCCTTTCTTCTATATGTCTATATTAAAAACCCCAAGGGCGGACACTCTCTTTGTACTCGATCGTGGCTTCCTCTTTTTCCTTCCTACAGGCTAAACCCACGGTCCATTTGATACGATTTTTGGTTTTGTTATCTCAAGACGAATGTATAAGACATATCCAAATTGAAAATTCATCCTAAAAGATGTACGAGTCGAATACAGATCGTTAGAAATGGAAGCCACGATCGAGTACAAAAGAGTTATATAGCTATTATAAAGGAAGTGTCCTCCCTTGGGGTTTTAATATAGACATATAGAAGAAAGGGTTTGTATTGAGGAAAGGGTTTGTGACCAAGCGATGATACCTCACCCCTGTGCTTGATAACAAATATTTCATGAATGTTGCACTGAGATCAGTGAGATGTTTAAACACATTATATACATGTATGTAAGGTCATGTACGTTGATTTCTATTGAATTTTATGTCCATAGTAGTACTTAACAGAGTAGAACTGTATCTTTATAGATATATATACACAAATGTATCAATTATCACGTTTGCAAATTTACCCGTTCTGATGTGAAATTAGAGTTTAAAACAAAACATTAACTCGATGCCAACGATCCACAAGAATATCCACCTCATGTATAACTTTGACTAGAGGAAGATGGGAAGAGGCGGGTGTCATTGAAGGTTGTTAGCATCGAGCTCCTGTACTTGCCTGACTGCATCTTATACTTCTGTGTTGATAAGACCGTCAGTTCTTATTGAAAAGGTAAATTCATAACCTTGCATTTTAAAAATATTACAAAGATTATGTACAGTGTATATACATATTGATACATGTAGCCTCCCGATAGAGTTACAATCAACTAAGATGGGGACGAAGATGATTATAGACTGTGACACGGGAATTGACGACGCCCAGGCAATTATGATGGCCGTTACCCATGACAACATCGATGTCAAGGCCGTGACCTGTGTCAATGGTAATGCCAGTATAGACAATGTCTGCAGAAATACTCTTAGAGTCTTACACGCATGCCAAAAGTCGCAGGTCAGTATCTTATTAATGTCGTTGATATAACGTAACAATTAATTTTATTATTTTTAAAAACCTTCGAGTTTTCAATTAACCGTATGCTCCACTTAACTTCATCCAAGTTTAGTTAGCACGCATGTATTCTGTCGTCTTTTCGATCTGAATGCAAGAACTGTGTATTTATGGCGTTTTATAAATACGTATTTTTGCCCTTGGGTTTTGTTTGCGTATTGCATCGTTTTGCGTGTCGCCTGCGAAGCAAAGCAACATTTAGGGATCACGTCGTCCGTCTGTCTGTCACACTTTGGATGTCACACCCGGCCATAATTTTTGATTGGTAAGTGATAGGGCTTTGTTATTTCACATGTGTATTCCTTCTGACAAGACCTCTCTACGCATACCATTATTTTGCCCTGGTGACCTTGACCTAGATATTTGACCTACTTAAAAAAAAGATTGGCTTTATCTTTTGATGGTTAGTGAAAGGGCTTTGATATTTCACACGTGTGTTCCTTATGGCAAGACCTTTCTGCACATGCCATAATTTTGACCTAGTGACCATGACTTAGGTATTTGACATGATACTTTAACAAAAATTAAGATGGGCTATAAGTGATAGCTAGGGCTGTAATGTAATGTAATGTAATGTGTACATGTATTTCTTGAGATGATACCTTTGTTTTGTTACCAATTTTTTGCCCTAGTGACTTTGACCTATGTAGATGATTGACCTATTCTGAAAATTTAAGATTAGCCATATCTTTTAATTTGTAAGTAAGCGGTCTCATATTTCACATGTGGATTTCATATGACAAGACTTTCCCACTGATACCAATAGTTTTGAATCAAGTGACCTTGACCTACATATTTGATCAATTTAAGAAAAAAATAATAAGCTGCTTCGCAGGCGATACAAGCATTACTTGGATTGCTTTTTTTTGCAACAAATACCTGCACTGTATAGATATCTACAAACATATCCATACCAGAATTTTTCACGATTATCTTTCGCGACTTTCCTGCAAAACAATGCGACTTTATTTCGCGAGCAGATTTTTTTGCGATTAAAAGGAAGATAAGAATATGCGGATGATCATGAAATTTTGCATCAATCTTAATAGATATTTTAGTCATTCCTGAATTCATGATGCATCAACATGCTTTTATTTCACTATTGTAAAGATATGAAACGAGTACCTTTTTGTGTATGGTTATTGTCTTCAGAAGGCGACTGAGTATATGCCCTTTAAAATACTATAGGATGTATAATTTTGGCGAAAACTTATTTTTGCGTATTCAAATTACTCGCGAAAATTAGTACCTCACAAAAAAAAAAGGCGTGTACGGTATAACATACTCTTGACAACTGTCAGGTATTATAGGTACCAGTGTACAAAGGATGTATTACGTCATTGACCGGAGAGGTGCTCATGGCTCAGCACGTACACGGAGGAGATGGACTAGGCGACGTCAAACACTTTCCGGAAATCGACATGACCAATCTGCAGAAAGAGCATGCGTCGTTGGCTATTATACGACTGACCAACCAGTATCCAGGTATAAATTGCTTTCAACTCTTTGCCAGTTGGTGTCTCTCATTGTGAATGTGACTGAATTTAACCAATCAATAAGCAGATTTTTAAAAGAATATATATTTCAGCCAATGAGTATAAATAGCTCTTAACACTGTGTAGCATCACGTGACTTTAGTAGGTGAAACCACGAATAAATAAAATGCTCAGTTGGAGGAAAGAAAACAGTAACTGCAATAGTTACTTTGATTAGATTCTATCTGTTCATAGCCTATATCCTTGTCTAAACTGATACTTTTACAATCGTTGACTAGTTAGAAAATAAAACGCCGTGGTTTTTACAAACATTGTGACAAAAGCTGTGGATATGTGCGTGGAAACCACCACAACATTGTGTTTAACATGTTTCGATCACGACATTCCTTTCGTCAGAATGTATGTAAAACTACAATAATTTCTTGATCGACAAACAAAGAATCGTGAAAATATCATTTTTTACTAGGACATCGGCTATGAAAAGATAAAATTGAATCAAAACAATCATAACAGTACCTGTTTTCTAACCCCCAAACGAGTGGTATGCCTCCATTTTGTTTTCGTGGTTTCATCAACTTAAGTCACGTGATGCTACACAGTGTTAAGGAGTCAATCAGATGAACATTCTTCATATTTTTAAAACAAAGACACAATTGTTAAGAATTTTCTCAATTCGACTGCGAAATATGTAATATACCATTGTAAATATCAGCAATCAGTAAAGATAGTCTTTTTGTTGAGGCTGTCCTACGTCACGTAAAGCAATCAAAGCATCTTCCTATATTCGCTAGAATGACGTCACGTTCGAAAATGTACTGAATTCGTACTGTTAACATATCATACATGATTCTGCACTTGCATGAATGAAGAATAATTTTACTCGCCATTAATTAATCCATGTATTTATAATTTATGTATAACAGGGGAGATTACTATGGTGGCAATGGGACCGTTGACTAATCTAGCGGTGGCTATAAGAATTGATCCGGATGTAAGTTCTAGAATAAAGAGATTATTCATCATGGGAGGTAATATAGAAGGTGAGACAACGAATCTTATCCCTTTTGAAAGCTTTTGTCTTAAAACTTTCCTTTAATTCATGGATACATTATAGTGTTTATATGAATGCTTGCCGTATAGGACTTACATTAAATTAATGTATTAATAATGTCTCGTTACGTTTGTTGCATGGATATGTTTCCTTTTTTCGCTCAGATCCTGTAGAAATACTAACTTTTATCACAATTATGATAGACCATGCTTTGAATAAAAAAAAAACCAAAACCGGATTGATATTCCTGGAAAATGCCAACTGAGTAGTATGGTACCTTTTGACACGCTAAATTGTGTTAAATTTTAAAATATTAAAAAAAAAACATGTAATAATTCCAATACGAGCTATTACATGTTTTTATTTTTTAAAGTTGGATTTTTACACTGGTACGTTTTAATATTGTCAAGAGCTGGACCTATTTATATAAGCTATTTATAAGACAGGCCTTGATATTGTTGAAAGTCCATCATGCTTTATATGACATTGAAAAGTTGAAACTAAAAGATGACGCAATCAATTTGAAAGTGCTAAATTATATACTCATCAAAAAAAGTAACGCATAGTATTTGATCATTTCATCCTTAGTGCACATATAAAATAATCACATTTATCATTTTAATAGACAAAATCAAATCAAATGTACAAAATGGAATTTTCAGACCCTAAGCATTCAACGAGAACCTCTGTAGTAATTTAAAATGTTAGTTAAAATGACTCAAAAACAATATGCCGTCGATGTTCTTTTAGAGGCCAAATTGTGTTTTTTTCGGAGATCCGTATGCGCTTGTTTGCCATATCATTTAAAAATGTTTTGATTCGATGGACAAACGCATACACCATACTAATCAGCGACAATCTCATAACATTTGGCGACATTACTACGCATGATGAAGTTTTATTCTAGGACGTCATCCAGAGTTCGTCGCATTCCTTGAATTTGCGCATCAGTTTTACCGAGAGAAATTTGTTTCATAAAGAGAAAATCTTCTAAATTTGACCTTTTGATCCTTGAACTTTACTGAGTATTACTCACAAATGGGAGTCATTCGATCACGTCGCAATGTTCAAGCGCATGGCATCGGACATTGTAAGCATGCATTGCATTAAAGCGGAAGTGACCCGAAGAAGTTAAAGTCAAATTTTTTTATGGGTATCAATGAACTTTGACTTGGGCAAAATACAAATTTCTCATTAACATGTAAAATGCATAAAAGCATAAAAAGTCGAAAACTCAAAATTTCATGTTTTTACCTAAAAAGAAATTTTATGATAATCAAAAAATCGTAATTAAGCCCTAAACTGCTTGTCCTATCTCGATACCGTCATTAAAGCAAACAAATATGGTCACATAATCAATAGCTTGTGCATATTGAATAATAATAATACATTGTAATATTGTTATATGCGTTTCTTCTTTTGAAGAGTATACTTTCATAAGCTAATCATGCAAAAATGAAATTAAAACCGAGGATGCAGATGAGCTTGATGCGGAAATAACCCTTTTATAGACTGATTTGATAGATGAATTTCCGTACTTGGCAGGTAAAGGTAACACCAGTCCCGCAGCGGAGTTCAACTTCCGGGTAGACCCCGAGGCCGCTTGTATAGTGCTGAATGAATTCCGTTGTCCAATCACAATCATCCCATGGGAGGCATGCCTAAGTGCAGGATTCACATGGGTACGTTCACTGCCGTCCAAAGTCTCAGTTAGCACCTGTAATTATAGCACTTCGACCGGCGTTCGCCCGTAAACTTTTGAAAATGTCTTCTTCCTCTACACAACCGCTGTACACAATACATGACGCAAATACCCAAGGTCCTAGAGAGCTACCAAGTTTGTGTTTTACGAGTTATAGTACAGTGGGCTTTCGCAACGGGTAGCTTCAATATTTCGCCCGTCTCACACGTTATTTCTATTCGGTTATTTTTGTTTTTATTAATTAAAATAACCGAATATAATTAACGTGTGAGACGGGCGAAATATTGAAGCTAGCAACCGAGAAACACGCTAAATCCTTGTGCGATTGCCCTTCTGACCTTGACCAATGACCCACCTTTCAATATATTGTTTGTTTGACGTCATCTTTTTCATTGTAAGGGACACTGCTTTGCCGTTTCATTTTTTGATTCTTTGTGACAAGAACCTTTGTTTGGAACCATGGCTTTTGGCCTGCCTATTTTGGTCTTGAGAACTTTGATATCATTTTCAAAACAATAAATTCGACTTTGATTTTTTTTTATTTAGATCAGATATGACTTTGATATTTTTCATATATAGATTTTCTTGACAAGTGCGCTCTTTGGGTGCAATTATTTCCGAGCCAAGTTGCAAACTCGGCTCTAAATTTGGGCGTCAACGTTTGGTTTTCTTCTTAAAACCATTAGCTCGAAATTTTACTTGAAGTCCTTATGAAATGAACCTTTATTCACTTACTACTCTTCGTGTATCAAAAATGTACATAACTGAAATTGAGTCAAAAGTTCAAAGAATTTCGATGATTGAAAATGGTTCCTAATAAAGGAATACAAGAATTTATGTGTAGCACCTTCCATCATGAAACTTGCTAGAAATGTTCCCCGTGAGTCAAGGATATGGTCTTTTGATTTTTGGGCTGATACTTAGATACTGGCTGAGGCTGAAAGGTCAAGGTCACGGGACGTAGATCTCATGATCATTAAAAGAGTGTGTATAGCACCCATCATTATGAAACACCCTAGAAATGATCGATAGGAGTCAAGCGTGTATCATATTGATTTTGAGATCAAAAGGTCAATCAGTGACTGAGGTAACTAGACTTGATGAAAACAGTTTTCATGTCATAATGGAGTCTGTATAAGAATTGCACTTTTCATCATTGTACTTGCTAGAAATGTTCCCTATTGATTTATCGATAAACATGTCAAGGCCATATATAAGACTTTGATAATTGAAATTTGTTTCTGAATCAGTAAGAAGTGGCATTACATCTTATATCAAGAAACTTGCTGAAAATGTTCCCAATGAGTCAAGGATTGCACTTGGTCAAAAGGTGAAAGGTCATGATAACGGGTTGTGTTTAGTTTAGTTTAAACTTATTTTATTGCATGATAGCAAAAGGATTGGGAACAAGTTCTCACAACTTACTAGTCCCTCTCCAAATACATATAATACAAAATAACAAATGCATGCATGAGCAGAATTATACAAACAAAAATATTCTTAAATGTCTGGCACAAAGCCGCAAAAGATATTGACAAAAAAAAAATAAATAAAAAAAAAAAAACCAAAATTTTATATAGATTATTAACTAGGACTGAATGAATATAAAGGATTTATTACGATGAAAATATGTTAATATAATGGGTGCAAAGGGGTGATGTGCATTATGGTAGTGCAAGTCCAGCGAGAGAGTATTTTATGATAAATAATTTTCAAATCGTTTACTTTTGACAATAAATTGATGAACATGTTTAGCAATTAGACATTTTTTGTCGTACGGAATATCATTACCATACAGAATATTATTAATATCAAAGGAGATGCCTGATCTTTCAAAATATTGTTTAAGCTCATTTCTCAATGATGTATATAGTTTACAATGAATGAAGTAGTGAGCGGAATCTTCTTTATAAAAACCACAAGAACATTTCATATGAAGCGAGAGGTTAACTTTATTTAAATCAAAATTTAGTCTACTACATCCGTTTCGAAGCTGAGCATGGATAATATAAAGTTTTCTTTTTCCATAAGTAAAATATGAAGACGGTTTTTCTGGTAAATCTTGATTCAATCTTCGTTTAAATTTACTGTAAGTGTCTAGATTTTTTTATTTCAGACGGTAGATCATTCCATGCTTGACATGTTGATGGGATAAATGAATTTTTGAAAATGTTTAACCTTGCAAAAGGACGACGAATATTATTACTATTACGGAGATTATAGTCAGTGATTTCATTTACCTCTGGAGGAATCAAATTTGAAAGATAGTCAGGTGCTTCGCCTTTTTGTATCTTGTACATTAAGAGTAATTTGCGTTTTTCTCTCCTTTTCTTTAAAGTTTCGAGACCAGTTTCTATGTATAAGGAATTTATAGAACAATAGCTAGGTAGACCGGTAATTATTCGAGCTGCCTCAATTTGAAATTTTTCAAGTCTGTCAGAATCAAATTTACTAATATTATCCCAAACCTCTGACGCATACTCAAAATGGGGTCTTATAAATGTTACATATATATTGAGTAGGGTAGTTCTATTCAGGGTGAATTTCAATTTACGAAACACAGCTATATATTTAGATACTTTTTCGGTGATACTATTAACATGCATATTCCATTTACAATCTGATGAAAGCGTAAGGCCTAGATGTTTATGGGAGGATGAGGGTGTAAGAACAGTATCGTTGAAAGCGAAGGTTAAGTTTTCAATATCCTTACTTCTTGGACCAAAAATAACTATTTTTGTTTTTGCTGGATTAAAATCAACTAACCATTTGGTTCCCCATTCATATATTTTGAAAAGATCATTATTACTGTTTGATTCCAATTCAATTAGAGAAGAAGAATTATTTGAGGTAGACGTATCGTCGGCGAATAATCTTGCTAACCCTACTAACCCATCTGGTAAATCATTTATAAAGATGAGAAATAGGAGGGGCCCCAGGACCGAGCCCTGGGGCACCCCCGCTTTCAATTTGCCAACTGTAGAAATAGAAGAACCAATTTTCACTTGTTGCGTCCTACTGTTTAAATAATCAGTTAAAAGCGATAATAAATTTCCCCTAAACCCATATTTACCTAATTTATAAACCAGCCCCTTTATCCACACCCTATCAAATGCCTTGCTTATGTCGCAGAAAGAAAAGCAGACAAATTCTTTATTTTCTAAAGCAAGACATATGTTATGATAAATTTCTATAAGTTGAGTAGTTGTAGATTGGCCTGGACGAAAACCAGATTGAAGGTTGTAAAGTAGATTATTCATGTGTAAAAAGTTATAGATATGTTTAAACAAGATTTTCTCAAAGATTTTACCAATACAACTCAACAGAGATATTGGTCTATAATTGGAGGGATGGGATTTTTCCCCTTTTTTGAAAATCGGGAGGACATGAGCGTGTTTCCATAACACCGGAAATACCCCAGAAGAGAGAGATTTATTGAATAATAAAGATAGAGGTTTAGCAATTTCATTTCGAATGCCTCGAAGAAGGATGTGACTAAAACCATCAGGCCCAGATGCCTTTTTAGTATCAAGACTAGAAATCATATCAACAACTTCATCTTCTGTTATAGATATATCGGAGAATAAAGCAGTAGTACGAGCATCAAATGAAGGAAAATCATGATCCTCATCATTCAGATCTGAAATGCTACAAAAGAAATCATTGAAAATGTTGGTTTTTTCATCATCGCGGATTATTTGATTTATATTCACTAAGGTTATCATTAAGAGACTCATAATAACTGTCCTGAAGTGACTTTTTCAAATTATTAACTTTATTCCTTTGTTTCCTAAATTTAACTTTGTCAATTAAACTTTGAGTTCTAACGTAAATTTTGTGCAACCTGTCACGGATTCTGGATTCGTGCCGCATGATTGAATTGTACCACGGCTTGTCATTTGGCCTTATAGTAACTGTTTTTAGAGGTATAAATTTTTTACACATGTCTATTAGAATTCTATTAAAAGTTAAGATAGAAGCGTTAATATTGAGTGGACTAAAAAGATCGTTCCATTCAAATGCTCTAATTTCAGCATTGAAAGAAGAAAAATCGGCTTGCTTGTACAGCCAGATATCTCTCTTGTACTTGACTGGAATAGGACTTTCAAAACATAGAGATACATATGTAGCATAATGATCAGAAATATCAGATGGAATATCAATCGTACCACACTCAGATATTTTGACTGCATCCGATATAATTATTGGGTCAATACATGTGCTCGAAAGTGCAGTGATGCGTGTTGGCTCACTTAACACATTTCTAAGATTTAATAGATCAAATAAAGATCGTAATCTCGGGGGTAGATCTTTTAAGAAATCGATGTTCCAGTCACCATTCAAGACTATGTGATCAGTATCGTCCATCGCCATGGATATGGACTCTTCCATTCGGTTCCAAAATTCATTATTGGCATGACCAGGTGGGCGATAAAGTGTACAAATAAGAATTTTAACTTTAGGAAGTAGGATTTGTGTCCAGATGCTTTCATCGAGAGTATTTTCAAGATCATGACGTCTGGTAATTAAAAGACCGGTTTTATAATATACAAGCAAACCACCACCATGGTTAGTGCGATCACGTCTAAAAGGGGGGTCGAACTGGTCTAATAGTATGTCAGCTAGATTTACTTTGTCATCTAGATGGGTCTCTGTAAAACATACAACGTCAGAGTCAGTAAGACTGTGTATATCATGAAACTTTTCACGAATACTTCTTATATTGAGGTGAGATATGGTTAATCCGTTCTGGTTTGTGTTGTTGTCAGGACCCGGGTTTTCAGCAATATCATTCGCTAGAAGTAAAATCTGTATGATGATTAATAAACAGCTGATATTTAATATTTGGGTTCTTAAATGGAGTTCTACTAATCTAAGACAAGAGAAAATGAACTTGATATTAGGTTTATTAATGTATATTCTGTGGTAACATCGAACCGTAAGAACCTGAGTTACAGAATAGTACAGTCCGACAGAGCTTCTGTATGACATTAGGTCGTTACCAGCCATGCATATGGGAGTATTAAGAATTTTGCAAAACTCGCATTGGACTTGAGGATGTGAGGGGGATGTGCATAAATAGTGATAGTGATGAAATATGAAATATGTACAATATTAATGGATGACAAAGGAACCATAAGGATGGATGGTTTTCTTGCGATTTACTTTATGTGCAAGGGATTCATAAGAAACATGACATATATACAATATGAACAAAAACGTATGAAAAGCAATAAGTGTCTATAGTAGAATTCGTAGCCATAGTTAAATGTATTGGGGGCGGAGGCAAGAGTCTATAAAGCCTCGATCATGGTCTCATCAGAAGTTATTATCAACAATCACTGACCTGCTTCTTCATGGGAGGTACCGTACCTGCTGATGATATCGTCCATGGTCTTCAATAAGACTTTTGGTCCAGAGTCAGTTTCACGCACAAACACCCTTCCGTCGAAAGACCAATATTGAGTTATTTTACCTGCGCGTCGCAGCCTTGCAAGACGTTTGATCATTAGGTAACGCGTCTTTGTAAGGTCCTCTACCACGAAAACCCTATTCGGATCATCCTTCAGGCGAGATTTGGCTGTAAAGACTTTGTGCCTTATTCGATAAGTGATAAAACGAACGATTATTTGGCAGCGCCCCCTGTCAGGAGTCCCAACAACATGCGAGCGTCCAATTTCTTCTAACTTGATTGGGACCTGTAGCTTATTGTTGCAAATGTCAAGGATAATTTGGTCCGTATTAAGATCGCCAGGGGAACGAGGCACAGATCCATCAGGCATGACATAAGGCACGTTAGAAAAACGAAGGCATGTCCTCCTGGAGTATTGCTCCTGTTCCTCCATCCTTCGGTCTATTTTATCCAGCTTGATAGTCAGATCATGAATAATGTCATTTTTAGCTCGAATTTCTGCCTGCAGGGATTCAGTTGCCTTGGTAACTGCGAAGTTCACCTCCTTTTTGATAGATTCAGAAAGGAAACTTTTTACACCTTTCGAAATGCGGTCCGTGAGATCCGCCAGCACTGTATCATCCTTAAAAGTGCTCAGAATTGCATCCCGTAGAGTGTTGGAATCTAAATTTTCGTCAACGGATTCAGAATCAGCTCCGGGAGAGTCACACACATGCTGTTTTTTATTTGGGGGTTTCGACGGTGTAGATGCCGCAGACGTGTCGACGATATTCGTCTGCCTTTCCTAGAAGCATCATTTGATGACTCGGTAGACTGGCTCTTTGTAGATTTTTTCCACTCCATTGATTGACTGATTTACACTGTTAGTACCGTGGCGATCGTCACTACGGATCAGCGAGTACAGCACAGAACTTTTATTGTGAGCGAAAAATCAGTAAAACAATGTTACGATGTAAACAATCAAATAAAACATCCAATTTAGGCTCGAAGTTCCAAATTTTTCACATTAATCCATCAACAAGACTATATACAACAGATTGGTTATAATCCCATTTCTATATCTCCGATATATTTTAACAAAATCGCAAAAAAGTCAGAGAGACTTTAACTCATGTCTGTTCTGTCTCACGCATGCGCGGGTTGTGTATTGCACATACATTTTGTTTTATATCATTATGAGACTTGCATGAAATGATCTCCATGACATCAATTGTCAGATGCAAGTTTTGCGACTCTGCACATCTGTTAAGAAGTTACGTAAGTTTTGGCATAGAAAGATTTGTCATTTTTATGCCGTTTTTGTTCCGTCTGTTTATTTTTCCGCAAAAACTTTAACCTTGGCCATAACTTCTGAAAGGTATCATACCATAATTTTTTACCTCGTGACTTGACTTTGGATTTTGGCCTTCTGTGAAAAAATGGCTTTCATATCTCACAAATGTACTCCTACTGGAAAAACCATGGATACCAACATTTTTTATCTTGTGACATTGACATTGGAGTTTGACCTAATTTTGGCCATATCTATTGAATGGTATTTGATAAGGTTTCCATATTTCACATGAGTATTTTTGTGTCGAGAACTTTCCATGGATACATGTACTGTTTTTTTCCCAGGACCATCTTAAAAGAAAGGTGTTTTACTGACAAATGTGGCCCTTTCCTGTTTCTCAAACACATCTTTTAGATTTTTTTGTTTCTATTTTTAGGACTGGGTGGAGCAGAAATGGATCAATACAGACACTCCTAAGGGCAACTTCATTCGAGACATCACCGCAACAATACGAAATTTCTACAAAAACGACATGCGCAGATCACTTTACACTTCCTGTGATGCTGTTGCCATGGCAGTTGCTATTGACTACAGCGTTGCCACAGATACACAGGACGTTTATGCCACGGTTGAGTTAGCAGGAACTTACACTAAAGGTCAAATGATTTGTGACTGGAGAAAGAAACTAGGAAAACCTCCTAATGTATGTGTTGTCCTTAAATATCATCATGAGAAAGTTCAAGACTTGCTTAAAGGAATGCTCATGTGATAATTGAAATTTTTGACATGAAATAATAATCATGATTTCATTTTGTACCAATGTACAAATTATCATCATCTACATAAATCTGTTACGGTATACTGTGGAGATCATAAAAATAAATCTCATATATCTGCACATTGATCTTCTCTGAAACCATTGCAAGATGCCTCACAAAGCATCATTATACCCCCCGCAAACGAACTTGTCAAGACATTCTGGAAATTTTACAAAAATTATTGTCAACTACTTTTGAAATTCGGACCCATACAAGCAACAGAGTATATTACTTTGGGTATTTCGCAACCTGCATTTTATGGTGACATGATCAACAAAATTAGAAGGATCAAAGGTAGACAGAATTACTATCGAAAATGCGTCAGAATCATCAAACGCCTCTTATACCGTGGATATGATCCTAATGTCACCAGACGGACACTAGGCTTGGTACTTGACCAATCTACAGTCTTGTACCAGCGCATCCTTAATACTTGCACGCTGACTGACTGTGACGACGGGACTCCATGACGGGCCCTGTCCAAACCTCTTTAGAGAAGACAGGGCCCCGACCACCTGTCCTCTCTGAATGTCAGTCGGACTCCTCGGGTGATAACATACATTAGCTCGCTACAGCCGGCAGAGCACAGGTCGTATTACGCATGCCCTCTTTTTATATCAATTTACATATTCATCTGTGTTGCTTGGGCCCCTGCGTTTTGCGGTCTTGTTTGTGTGTGGTCATCTGACAGTGAGGAGGTTGTTTTACACCACAATTGTACGTTCTTCGAGACCTCTGGGTAATCGGAATAGTGGGAGGGTTGTGCGCACGTAATCCAGGATAACCACACCGTCTGCTACTCACGAGGCAGATGGCCGTCCTAAGTCGGCACCGTTTACCCATTGGTCTCGTTGGTTTATGTGTAGTCATTTGTGTTTTATGTTTTTCTGTGATTTGACGTTCATTGTACTACTGCGTCTCTTTCTGTGCGTGTCATTTTTGTGTTTTACAGTGGGTGTTTTGGGAGGTTGCTGTTGATGCTGCAACTAGGTGTTGTTGGAGATCCCCTCCTTTCTTTTATAGGAAACACCCTGTCCGTCTGTCCATCCGTCTGGTTACCATAAGAAGTTCTTAAAGCAGATAACTCTTTAAGTATAAGTGATAGGGCTTTCATATTTCATGCATGCATTCGCCATAATAAGTACTACAATTTGATACCAAGACATTTGACCTAGTGACCTTTGAGTTATATTTTGGTTAAGAAGTTCTTAAAGCATATATTTTTTCACATATAGATGATACGACTTTCATATTTCATACATACATTCACCATAATAAGTACTACATTTTGATACCAAGACATTTGACCTAGTGACCTTGACTTTGACCTTGTAGTAATATTTTGGTTAAGAAGTTCTTAAAGCAAATATCTCTTCAAGTATAAGTGATAAGGCTTTAATATTTCATACCCGCATTCATCATAACAAGTATTACTCCATGACATTTGACCTTGTGGCCTTGACCTTGAACCTACTTTTAAACTATAGGGGATAGGACTTTGATATTTCACATGTAGATTCCTCACGATCAGAGCTTTCATTTGATACCATTGTTTTTGACCTAGTGACCTTGACCTTTGACCTACTTTTTAACAGTAAAGGATATGGCTATGATGTTTAACATATAGATAATCTGATTCATATGTCATAAATGAATCCGTTTAGAGAAAAATGTCCCGCAGGGGATATCATTCGTCACTTTAGGGCAGTTCTAGTTATAATCTTACTTCCGTACTAAAAATTTTGTTTGCAAAGGGTTACACTTGAATGACTTGTATAATTTCTCTAATAAGCATGATAAGAGTATTTTAAAGACTTATCCTTCAGTTCACAATTTCTGTATGAAATTTCACTAATTCTAAATCACGTATGACACATGGTCAGATACAGATAGCAAGTTGATTCTCAAGGTCTAGTCATTGCTCTGGAGTTCAGGAGATGTTTCTCAGTGAGAAGGAACATGTACATTTGTATCAATGACAATGTTCTCATGTTATTAAAATTTGTACATAGTGCCATGAACAATTCAAAAATTAGTATATAATGTACATGTATGTATCTGTATTCCATTAAGCATGTTCAGTTGGATTAACTGAATATTAAATCATAATAAATTGAACTTATGAATGCACATCAAAAACAAGAGAAAACTATAAATTTGTTTAATGATAAAAATATTATGTATATTTGATGTAAACAATAGAATTTCATGGATAAATGAAAGACTAACAGGAAAATAAGAAGAGAAATAAATAATACATGATCTGAATACACATCTTTATATTTAACTTTATGTAATTATTGACTTAGTGAGGGAAAGCACCTTAATTTCAACTAGACAATGAATCAAAAGTAAGAAAATGCATGCAAGAATAATTAGAATATAGAAACATCAAAACTGGACCTATACATAATGTATACTGAGAGTTTGACCTGGATATAATATTTTTGTATTCTCCTACTAAAGAGGGGTGCAAAGCTCTAGTACAGTGTATTTGCAAAAGGTTACAATGCTTTATGTTAATATTTGAATAACCTTGACTTTGACCTAATTTTCATAAATATCTATGTCAGTACTACTTGTACATGTAGTTTCTTATAATGTTATTACTCTAGCTTTCAAACTACAGGTATGTCAACATGGTCAAGCTTCATGTAGTTTTCACTGGTAGTATAAAAATATTTCCTTAGGAATGATAGATCTAACAGCATAACATTTCCTAAAACTAAATACAAAATGTACTATGTAACCATATACCGGTAGGTATTGATGTAGCAAACTGACCTGACCGGCCGGACTTATACTTTCACCTGGTCATTGGAAGAGTTTACATTTGACCAGGTGATATAAGCCATACAAAATCACAGGTAATGAGTATTTACTCTAATTACTATCTACCCTAAAATTCCGTATTTACTCTAATTACTATATGCAATTAATAATCTATCTACTCTAAAATTTTATCAATTCGTCTCAGTTGCTTGATTGAATTAGCTTTGCCCGGTCAGGTTAAATGCTACGACAATATATGTACTCCAAATCAGTAAACATTCATTTGATCTGGATATTTTGGATGGTCTATAACACCATCACCAAACTTATATTCAAGAAAGTTTTTCACATTATTTGGGGCAGATACATTCATACCTATAAATTCAATGTGGGTCAAAGGTTTAAGGAATGATTCAGGAAACTCTGTATCTTGTCTGTGCGTTTTGAACCAAGTATTCTTTGTCATGGTTCCATTCCTAGAGTAAAATGGAAATATATCAACATGGTTTCTATTGCTTTCACTATATTGCACTCGGTAAAATTCCCCTTCTGTAGCTTTCTCCCAAACAAAACCCTTCTCATCTACAAAAGCCTCCTCTTTACATTTTACAAGACCAGGCACTTTACTAAGATCCTCTAGATAAATTCCTATATCAACGTCATAGTCCCATGGAATGATATCATGGTGTCTTACTGCTCCCAATAAGCTGCCGCCTTCAAGCCAATAGCGTGCTTTAACAGAATGCAGAATAGTGAAAACATGATGTGCAGTTTCCCTTATAGCCTTCAAACAACAAGGTGGTGTCCATTTTCCTTCTGAGATAAAATCAGGCATATCATTTAAAACTGTACCAAAGCACCTCTCACTTTCTTTAGTACAACCCGAGTAGAATTCTTTTTTCGTGCCAATTTGTATATCGATGTTGTGAAGAACATATTTTATCCCGATCATTTTTAATAATTTTGACCATCGATCTTGTTCAAGATGTTTATGCTTCCATTGACTGTGAGGGTCTTGAAATCCTATCTTTTCTTGAAATACAGTTTCTTTGTAAATCAATGTCTTCCATCTCTTGAGAATAAATTGTATGTACAGTGATTTGCTAAGAGGTAATTCGAACGGCATTTGTAACTCATCAAGCTTGTCCGTTTCTATCAAAATAGCTTGTTCACCTTGAACATAATCACACATTCCTTCACTGCCGTCAAATTCTGTAAAAGTCAAGGTCCATTTCTGACGATTAACATCTAGTCCAGGACAAGTTAATTCTGTAGCACCAGCTTGTATTGCAAAAGCATTGACGTATTTGGAATTCTTGAAAGAATGAAGTAAAGTTTTCACACTTTGTAAATCTATTAATTGAGCACCATCAGGAACAAATATTGTATATCTTGTTGAGATCAATGATGAAACTCTGTAAAAATTGTAGGATTTCTCAGGGCTGAAGGCAAGATTAACAAATATAATATCCCTTTCCTTAAAGTTGATGGCTGGATATGGCACTCTCTCTGAAATCACTAATATACGACATTTATAACAAACATTGCGTATACTCTCTTCTGTCCTTAGAATGGCATTGTCAAAATGTTCGAACTCACGAATCACGAATGTTAAATAAACCGATATGTCAACATCACTGGCTAGCAAATCCTCCCGAGTAAATTCGGGCTCCGAGACTCGTCTTGAGATCATGTAATACAAAATCAGTACGAAAACTGCGTTTAAACAAAGTGCATATAAGAGTAATCTTCTGTATCTCTTAAATTTCATCCTAAAACTATTCAAAAAAGTTAAATTTATGTTTTCCGATCGACGACATTATACTTTCACTTTCAACGCCTTCGGAATGTTTCGTACTGATGTCTTTTCGCACCTGATGTCCGTCATATATAGTTGCAAGTCTTCTTCTTCTTTATGGTTTAAACACGCTGTCAATATTTGACAATTATGTGCCTCGGCATGGTGGCAGGGGTTAAAAAAAATTCATAATACAGAAAAAAATTAAAACTATTTACAATTATTATGTTAGGATCAAAAGTAGAGAGATCGGAGAACAGGTATTGTAACCTGTTCTCTGAAGAGTTAACAAGCTATATGTTGTGGGAGACAATTCCATTGTTTGACTGTGCGAGGATAAAATGAGTATTTGTATGTGTCTTTGTGAGTGCGTATTTGTTGGAATCCAAGCGGGTTTATGTGTCGTGTTCTGCTATCAAGTGGAAATAATAGGTCTTGTGGATATATTGCTACTAAATTATGTGTTATTTTGTTAAGGAAGATGAGTCTGGTTCTGAGTCGGCGTTCTTGGAGTGTAGGCCAGTTTAGATCTTGTAGCATACTGTTTACTGAGCTTGTATTGTGAAATCTGTCGGTGACATAGCGTGCGGCGCGTCGTTGTACCATTTCTAGCTGTTGTATCTGTGTGTGTTGGTGTGGGTCCAATGTGCAGCATTTGTATTCTAGTTTAGGTCTGACCAGAGATTGGTAGGCTCTTTCTTTGATTTTGGGGGAAGCTACTTTAAGGTTGCGTTTAATGAAGTTTAGTTGTCTGGTTGCATTTGTTGTAATGTTATCTATGTGCTTGTTCCATTTTAAGTTGTCTTGTATGGTGATGCCAAGGTATTTTGTTGATGTTTCTGTAGTGAGTATGTGTTTGTGAAGTGTGTAGTTATGGTGGATGGGGTTTTTCTTTGTTGTAATTCTGAGAATGGAGCATTTGTCAGGATGGTAGGACATAAGCCAATCTTCCTCCCATTTGGCTGCAGAATCAAGGTCATGTTGGAGTTGAAGTGTATCATTAGTGTTTGTGATTTCTTTGTATATAATGCTGTCATCTGCAAATAGACGGAGTGTAGAGTGATGGAGATATTCTGGAAAATCGTTTATATAGATAAGGAATAGTATGGGGCCAAGGACTGTGCCTTGGGGTACCTTTGAAGTAACGTGTATGCTGTCCGAGTGTGTGCCGTTGAGAAGAACTGTTTGGGAGCGAAGAGAAAGGAAGTCCTGGATCCAGAGACAGTGGCGGATCCAGCGCCCCCTTTGCCGGGGGGTCGAGGGGGCGAATTTTGCCGATTTTTACTGAAAATGGGCCAAAATATACCTGTTTTTGGAAAATTTTGGGTCAGTGCCGGGGGGGCGGACGCCCCCTTCGCACCCCCCTGAATCCGCCACTGAGAGAAGTGTGTTGTTTCTTATGCCGTAAAAGTTCAATTTATAGAGTAGTCTCTTGTGAGGGACTTTGTCAAAGGCTTTGGCAAAGTCCATCACAATGACGTCTGTTTGGATGTTTTTGTCATTTGAGCTGCATATAGTTCTTGTATGAAAGATGTTAACTGAGTTTCGCAAGATCTAGAAGAACGAAAGCCATGTTGTAGATGATAGAGTACGGAGTTTGATTCAAGATGGTTCATAACATTTGAGATCACATGTTCACAGAGTTTACAAAGAATACAAGTAAGAGAGACAGGACGGTAGTTAATGGGGTTGTGTTTGTCACCTTTTTTGAAAATGGGGCATACATTTGCATGTTTCCAGTCTGTTGGAACTGTGCCTGTGTCTAATGATTTTTGAAAGAGAAGCTGGATGGATGGAGTTAGTTCTGTGCTTAGTTGTTTAAGAAGTCTGCGACTTAGTTGGTCTGGGCCTGTAGCTTTATTTGGATTGATGTTGTTTAAATTTGGTTATGCCTTTGGATGTGATTGTTATATCGCTCATAGAGGAGTGTGGAGAAGGACCTTTATTAGGGATTGGGATGTCTGGAGATTCTGTTGTAAATGCTTTTTCGAACTGTTTATTAAGAATGTTTGCTTTTTCATTTGTGTTATTTGTCAGTGCCTGAATAAATATTTTTATCAGGGATTCAGGGATTCTAAGGAGAACGATCGCGAAAATAAATATAACATGTACTTTTATCCTGATTTTTATCTACAAAAATGAAATGTGTCTGTGATAATTGTTAATCTTAGTATTTGACTATCGATTCCCTTTTAAAGTTTTAAGAACACATACTGCTTTCTTTCATATACATGTACGTACCATTGTATATACATGCGCGGATCCAGCATTTTTGGTCAGAGGGGGTCCAAAATTTTAGGAAGTCTACCTAGATATTGACAATATCATGTAGGTACATATATATCGGTGTACATGATGGAGAGGGGGTATTGTTAGCCTTCCTTTCGCGTTTATTTTTATGAAGAATTGGCGAGCGTAGCCAGGCTGAATTTTTTTAGATATGAAATATTAATTTGTCTTGATTCGATCGAGGTGATTACTTATAACATTGAATATTTTACTCCTTAAATCGGCGAGCGGAGCGAGCCGCAACTTTTTTTTATTAATTCACATTTTGTTTATATTTCATGAGAATAATTAGATAAGAGATGTGTCATTTTCCTAAATAATCAGACATCTTAAAATGACAAAACCTTGAAAAAGATGAAGGAGGTTACATCCTGTGAAGTAAGGGACTGTTGAAAATATGAGTTCTTGAGTCCCAAAACAATTATATAAAATTACTTAGTATGAAGAAATGAAAATAATTAAGGAAATCGAATTTTGCAGAAAAAAAGTAAATTGCGAGCGAAGCGAGCCGAAATTTTAGGTTTTAAAGCCCTTTCATGCATGTTTAGACCCATTTCTATTAGAAATTAGAAATGGGCCAAAGCTGGACCCCACCTCGGAAAATCTCATGGGGGGGGGGGGGGTTCCAGACCCTCGGTCCCCCCTCTGGATCCGCACATGTTATATACTCTCTTACTGATCTCAATTTTTAGTTAGAAAATGCTCTTTTTAATGTCTTAGTGCTTGCATGTTTTAGTTTTTGTTTTTACAGATTGACTATTTTTATCGAGGAACCTATCGTCATCGCACTATCGATATGACACTTTCATAAATTGACGTGGCTCTATAGGAAATGGTCATGGTACAACTGTGAATTGTTGTCCTGACACTTTTGATAAATATCATGATACATGTATTTTCAGTGGTCAGTGGCGTTTCTTACCCAGGGAAGCTTGTATAAAACAGCATATGCTGAGTATACTGGCAGTGTTTCCGCTTCCGGCTCCATAATATCGCATTAACTCCGTATACAAGATCCCAAAAGTTTTTATTGTCCCGATACTTAGACCGTACATAAGGAAACATGCTGTAATGAATCAATGCTTATTCTTATATCACATATGACGCTTTTCATATTGAATTCCTAAAATGCACATTGATTCATACAAACAGCGATTCATAGCTGGTTCATCCAGGTATTCCACAAAGCCTATCTCTATTAAAAAAACATTAAAGACGGTTTTCAGAAGTATTGTGCTACGGCATACTCTAGAAGTGGAGTTAATGAGATGTCGATCAAAATACCAGTAAACTTGGAATCAAAGAAACAATTAAGAGCAGCACTTCAGCCTCCTTCTCAGAAGTATTACTATCGATCAGTGACAACGGTTATTCGAACACCTCTCTTTAGGACAAAAGTGACGATTTTAGTTTCACCATCACAAACTTCCCTTTATGCAGAGCAACATTCCCTTTTCACCAGTCTATGGTGTATTCATTTCACGAATAAAACATTATGCAAGAGCATGTTCTAATTTTATGTTGTGAGCAAAAGGGCTCGCCAGTAAGCTGCTTACTCAAGGTTCTTAAGAGGAACGCCTCTGCGAACTCATTGTATATCTCGACATTGGCTTATCAAGAATGATAAAGGAAATTCTTGGATATGACCTTTCCAGTTGGCCGCCTTATACCTATTTGGACATTACCGGAATTGACACGTTTCTATTTGGCATTCGCGGCGTGTGTTGCATGCCGTCAGAGAACGCTCACTCCTCACGGACACCTGGTTCTGCCTACATTCGGGGGTCCACGACTGCCTTACTAAACTGGAGACTATATTCCCTGGGTCCTTGGCTCCAGAACAACGATTGGTACTTCTTCTCTGGTAAACTATAGGTGCACTGCATTTCATGTATATACCGGATGAGATATGGGAGCTATATCTCGTAATCGAAGAAATTTACCATAACCATATTTTAACCATCAATTAGTCAGACAATTATCTAGATATCCTGAAAATTTCAGCTCTCTAATCAGGGGACTTCGGTGTATCCTTGCGACATGAATATGTAGAGGTGCACTGCATTTCATGTATATACCGGGTGAGATATGGGAGCTATATCTCGTAATCGAAGAATTTTACCATCACCATATTTTAACCATCAATTAGTCAGACAATTATCTAGATATCCTGAAAATTTCAGCTTTCTATTCAGGGGACTTTGATGTTTCCTAGAGACATGAATGTGTAGAGGTGCACTGCATTTCATGCATATACCGGGTGAGATATGGCAGCAATATCTCGTAAACGAAGAATTTTACCATAACCATATTTTAACCATCAATTAGTCAGACAATTATCTAGATATCCTGAAAATTTCAGCTCTCTAATCAGGGGACTTCGGTGTATCCTTGCGACATGAATATGTAGAGGTGCACTGCATTTCATGTATATACCGGGTGAGATATGGGAGCTATATCTCGTAATCGAAGAATTTTACCATCACCATATTTTAACCATCAATTAGTCAGACAATTATCTAGATATCCTGAATATTTCAACTCTCTATTCAGGGGACTTCGATGTTTCCTATAGACATAAATATGTAGAGGTGCACTGCATTTCATGTATATATCGGGTGAGATATTGGAGCTATATCTCGTAAACGAAGAATTTTACCATAACCATATTTTAACCATCAATTAGTCAGAAAATTATCTAGATATCCTGAAATTTTCAGCTCTCTATTCAGGGGACTTCGATGTTTCCTAGAGACATGAATATGTAGAGGTGCACTGCATTTCATCTCAGATTCCTACTAAAAGGCGGAGAACGGACTCTTATTTTACTGTTCAGTAAAAAATAACATTTTGTCTTTTATTTTTATTTGATTATTAAATAGAAATGATTGGTTGATATCAATTAGACATCGCTTATTTTTGAATGTTGAACCACGTTCTGGAACGCGGTTCAACATTCGAATGTTGAATGTTGAACCGCGTTCCAAAATCGCACTACCCTTCTTTGGTCAATACAGTTAAAAAAAACAACAACTCTTACAGAGAGAGAGAGAGAGAGGGGAGGGGGTAAACTTACCTACTAATATAAGCCATGAATAGCCAGTGTCCTTCGGTGTTACGTTTCACGTCCTTGCCTTTGTCATTATTGTTCCCTGTGGATGATTGTATTTTAACTTTCACACTCTTTGGCCATATTACTTATTATTATTTAGATTGAGACTCACTGACGAGGGTTAAGTACCCGAACCGTGCATGTCTGGTCCATGCTGAAAATTAATCTGTTCTTAAAATGATGCTATTTAATTTGAAGACGTTTAACATTTGTGCCACTTGGTGAGTGTCACTGTAGGCGGACCAGGAGTCCCCGAGGGCACACGTAGCCAAGTTCGATCAACTTCGGTTGATAATTTCTTCAACGCATTCGAAAACCTGTTATCAAATTCTCTTGAAATTTCTAAAACGTGGGTCCTGTTGCATCATATCCCACCCATCCTGCTACGTCTATCGGTACATTTTTGGACATAATAACTTTCAGTCTCTTCAGTCATATTACATCGATGCTCAATTTGGTGCTCTATTGTGAGTGTTGTTGAAATTATCGCCAGGATCTTCTTTAACTCATTATTTAGATTGAGAATCACTGACGAGGGTTAAGTGCATGTCTGGTCAATGCTGCAAATTAATCTGTTCTTAAAATGATGCTTTTTAATTTGAAGACGTTTAATAATTGGAATCAATTAATTTCTTGCATTTTTGCATTGTTTCATGTTGTTTTTATCCACCCTTTTACGTAATGTGAACGAACTGCAGAGAGGGCCAAGCGCTTGTGTTAAGACCAATGCTATATCATCAAGTGGTATTTATTGTTAATATCGGGACACATAATTTTACAACTAGACTAAGTTACTTCACCTCAGCAGGGGAGATTGCGGGTAGGGTGAAGTGGGAAAAGCTACTAGGGGTGTGACCCAGTGAAACGAAAGTGAATGACAATTTTCCATGAATTTCATAAATTTCATTTGTTATGGTTAATGTGTGTTTTTTTTTTTGTGTTTCATGTTTCTATCGTGTGAGTTGGTGTCCCTTGTCCCTTTTGTGTCTCTTTCTGTGTATGACTGTTCTGTGTTTTTTGCATTGGTTATTTTTGGAGTTTTGCAGTCAGTGCTGCAACCGAGTGTTGTTGGAGATCCCCTCCTTTCTTTTAAGAAAGTACTTGGGAGACTTTAACAGGTCATCTTTCAAATTAATGGGCACATGGTCCCTGTTCTTCCCAATCTTTGAGGTCCCTAACGGAAATTAACAAAAAAAAAAAAAAAAAAAAGCTGACATCGCAAAACCAGCCGATAACAATGAATTCATCTGTGAATAGGTACGGTATGTATTCCATTGTAAAGTTTTAAAATGCAAAGTCAACCCAATCTTTCCTTTCTACCTTTTATGCCCTCTCCATTTTTGCCATTTTTTTATTTGCCCATTATCAATTCAGATGCATATTCTCAAACATAAAAATGTAAACATTGAATGTGCATGAATACATAGCTGTACCATATCTAAACCGACATAACTGTACAAACATGGATACAATGTACACTGGGACATGATATTGATTCATGTACAAAAATGCATGATAAGCACTGGTCAGTGACACGGACAGGAACACGCTTTGTCCCCTTTCGGTACTCTTGTCGGGGATATCTAAAATTAAGCACTATAAACCATCTGTTGGCATCATGCCGCAGGTAAGGATACGTTGGAAGCCATCCGTTGTCATGAAAATTATAAACGAAACTCTGTAAAATTCAAATTATGTTTTTTGAAGATTTTTGATCGACAAAGACAAGTAAACGACACACAGACACGGACATTTTAGTGTATAACATAGATATAGAAGAGTAAATGTCAACCGACCCGTGTCCCTATAGTGAACCAGCAACCTTTCGATCATTGGTCCGACGCTTTATCCACAAGACCACGATGCTGACGCAAAATTGAAAATATGATATTATTTGAAGTGGTATAAGATGAATTCATAAATATATACATTGATCAATTCAGCAAAAATTGATAATTTTTACATGACTTCGTTTACGTTCTCCATAGAATCAATGTCAAACATCAGCGATGTTACGCTTAATTTTTTTTCTAACTCCCTTCTCTAATGCCACACACAGACTGAAAACATTGTTCAGAGTACGATATTTGGACATACTTTGATCCATATTTTAGTCTAATGCATTACAATGTAGTTAAACAATGCTAATCTTTATCTTCACTAGTATCATAACACATGTATACTCGTGTATACTCAGGAACTATAAAAAGTGATTTTATACTTGAATATACAGAAACTTTATTTGGGGAGAACCCCTTTCCATTATACATTGTAAAACCTCATTTTTTCAATACACTAAACCATAACTGTATTTAGAAGATTAAGACCTCTTAGATGATACACATATATTGAAATACTAATAAATCCTTGCACTCCAATGATGATAAAACAACGGGTCCAAGGGGGACAAATCGCTCAAGTGGTCAATTTGGTAGAGGACCTTGACGGCTTGAGAACTAGTTTAATTTAAAGTTTTCTATGCAGCAATTACAATGAAGCCAATAGAGCCCATGACAGCCTTAGTGTTGACTAATCGACACGAAAAACACGAACTTGGTAGAGGACCTTGCGTACTTGCCTCCTGTAAAGTTTCATCCGATTCTGTGCAGCGGTTGTAGAGGTGATGTCGAACATGTGTCAGCCAATCAGAGCCCTCGGCAGTAATATTTGTTGACCGATCTATACAAAAATCATAGAATTTGTAGAACACCTTGAGTACTTGATTCCTGTAAAGTTTCATGAAATTCTGTACAACGGTTACAGTGGAGATTTCCAAAATGCATCAGCCAATCAGAATCCTGGGAGACCGTATTTGAAAACACAAACATGGTAGAAAACCTTGATTAGAGGTCTTGTGAAACCTCAAAATTTTGTGCATGTATTTACGTCGTCGAAGTCCAACATGTAAGATTAAGACGATGGAACGAAAAGAAAAAATATCAGCATTATATAGCGAATTTATGAGGGAAATGAAGTAGCGATTTTCAACTAAACTGATTGTAAAAAGCACGGATCTAGAGGAGTATCAGGGGATCAGGGATGTGCGAAAAATGCTCATTTTTAACTTTTTGTGTATAGCATTTTATTGGAAACATGTTTTCACTTTTTACTTATAACGTTTTATATAACACAAATTTTGCACGTTTTACGTATTACATTTTATTGGACACCCATCACCGCCCTGGCGGTTTTGACCCCCAGGAACTTTTCAAAACAACTTCTAAATAGATTATTTTTGTTTCTTACTGATCTCCATTCTACAGGAATTGAATACAGGCGCGATACATTATAATTCATTTTGATAGATGCTGTTCCGTATGGTGACAGCCAACGCGACAATAACATAGACATTCTATATATATTAAATTTAAATTCTTTTGTAGATTACTTTACATATTTTGTTAACACTTAAATGATATCGAAATTGAAACATTCGGCTTGGATATAGCCTCTAAGTACTTGAAAAAGAGATAAACTACATTAGGCTCAAAATTCACAAATCTAATATGGTTTTCTTTCAAAAATTTAGTATTGTATTCTTTCAGTCGACTTCCGGTTAAGGTTTATTCCAACTATCCTCTTTCAATCGCTCATGTTGTTAAATTGCAGATAATTCTCGTTAATGACATTTGTTGCTCATAATTGCTCTTTATTCCATGTTCATCAATGTTAATGATGACTTTCAGCCAAACTGTGCCGCAATTTGGTCAAACGGGATGCATTTCCGGTTTTTAGTTTTAACATAAAATGAGAAATTTTACGATTTGTAGGATTCATCTCTTAACCGGAAGTGACATTTTGGCTGGTGGTTGACCTACATGAAGATTTATTTTGGTCGAACTGGGGTCAAAAAAAATTCAAGAAAAGAGTGGTAAAAAAGGTGTTATCTTAAAGAAAATACAGAAAGAGCATCCATAAAGATATCAAAGTTTATTTCTTTGATAAAAATGATACTTATAAAAAATACACCTCGAAATATCTTTTTCATGGTTTACATGTTTTTCTGATGATAAATTTAGTTCTAGGTGGGCGCTCAACTTCACTTCCCGGTTTCATTGACACGCTTTTTCGACACGATATATTTTTCAAAGAAAGGAGAAGGTACATTAGGACCCCATATCGGCCCTGTTGTTTCCAGAGAAATTCAAATCGTGAAAATTGATCAACTGTGTTTATTTTATTTATCTACAAGATCAATTACATATATACATAAAATGTGCTTTTCATTTTGATGCACCCCTACGAAATTACAGCTCATCAAACCAAGGAAGGATTAACAAATCCGGATTTTTCTCTAGAAATTCACATATATTTTCGAGAATTTCATACAGAGCAAGACGATCTGCTAAAAATAAAATTAGAAAAATGAAACAATAACCTCCATATCTGTCGATTGAAGGTGAAAAATTAATAGCAGACGCTCTTGCTCTAGTTGAAAATTAATGATTTGTCTTGCGTAGAATGTATATGGAAAATGCATGGATCACGTCGACACGGCGTTATGACGTCATTATAATGACGTCATTTACTTGACATCGCAGATGCATGCACTGGCGTGACAAATTCAAATCAGGAATCGGTTTTCTCTTGAAATTCGGTTTGATTTATAAACTTTCGTAGTAAAAAAAAAGAAAAAAAAAAAAAAAAAAAAAAAAAGACTGAATATTGATATCTTTCACTAACTTAGAGGGTAGGTGTTCACCGAGCATGTCGCATAAAATCTCTGCCGGTAAAATAACTTAAATTTTAGGAGTAAAATAGTAAAAAAAAAAACCTAAACAAGTGCAGAATTTAGATTCGTTGATTCAAGGATCACCAATCCATGATAACTGATACGGATGTAAGAAAATACAGTCGCATGCAAAGCCAAAGTAACATACATGTATTTGAGAATTCTTCCGATTTTACTTCTTTAAAGAAAAATCTGTCAGTTTATTGAAATCCGATCCGACCCGAATTTAAGTATAGTTGTACTCCAGTCTAACTTTTATGAATTCCCCAAATGTGATTGTTTACAATAAAACTACTATTTACTACTTTGTGTTCGACATATGAACACCTACTCCATTATGTATAATAACAGTTTTTTTAAGGCAATAAAATCTAGAGAGAGAACTAATGCATACATATAACAAACTGTTAATTTAGTAATCATCTGCATTTTTGGGTGTTTAGGTGAAAAACATCACCCAAAACAGAAAGAAAAACCAAACCAAATACACACTGTTTTGGAAAAGCACATCACCCTAATATACGTTGGTTATTATGTATACAAAATTATGAAATCAGTAATTGGAATTGAACAGTATAGCCGTAAGAAATATATAGTCTGCGTTTGTCTTCGGGTAGCTTTCTCGCAAATTTGTGACTTCTCGTAAATAAATCAATAAATCGAAATTTACTCACAGGGGCTATTTACAGTACATAAGGTGCAAAATAAATCCCCCCTTACAATATATAAACTAAAAAGATTATGTATTATAAAGGGGGGGGGGTATTTGTACTGTACTCCTTGTGTACTATAGCCCCTGTTATATCAGAATTCTTTCAGTGGCGCCATCTACATGTATCACAGTTTCTTGCAACGGCTGTGATAACTGTATACGCAATCATTTGTTTCATTTTATGTTTTATTCGTATATTCCTAATTCATCAATTGCAGCTAGATATATAAATGTACATATATTTTAAAAACAAACTAGATCTAAGGTTCATTTTAAATTAATGCTTATTGGTGTATTTAGATGGGCGTTTGGGGCGCCACCAACAAAAAAAAATCATCAAAGGAAGGTACATCCGCATTAGGTGGGCTTATACTTGAGTTTTGATGTCGAACTTTCTGAAAGTTATTTTCTCTTGCTCCCGGCCGCTCGCCACGTAACTGTTTGTTGTTTGAATATCAAACAGCTCTTAAAAACCTCCGTTTTTTCTGATAATTATACTAAGCAAGTCAAAATATCTATCCCTACAGCAAGGGGTGTGTACACCCCCCCCCCCCCCCCCCACTAAAAATCGCTGACTTGCTTTGCTCATCAGATAATTCTCGATCATATAAAATATAGATTTTCATAACAATCCAATAACCATGATAAATATTTCAAATGGCTATTTCAATACTGCCTTCATCAAGCAAAACGGTCAATCGCCGTAAGATAATTTTCCGTCCCTTCAGGAACGCCCTGGACCCTTTGGACAGGGACCCTAGTCGCTCTCCCAGACTCTTTGACTTTCTGATATTCACTACATCCCCCATCTCAAATTTAAGCGGTAATATCTCTGTCTTTTCATTCTTTTGAATAACTGTGTAATATATGCACGGTTATGATTTTTAAATCCTAGAATAAGTTATAGCAGTCTCCAAGAATAACCCAGAAGCTAAAAGACGACGTACTTCATCAACGCAGATTTCCAAGGATTCATGAAATCGTTTCATGTCAAAAACTTGAACAAAGCAATCTTTATGAATCATGTAAGAATACAGCAATTTGTTATCTGACAACGTTATATCATGACGTGATCATAACGTCACATGACGTCAAACTCAATGAAACAGAAAGCTTACCTACGTGTTTTCAAATTGCTATAAAATCGCAACGCAATATCCGATTATCAAAATTTAAACTGATTTACATTCTGTAAATCTTGTTTTTTCATTGTTCAAAGTTTGCCTTATTTCTCAGATAGGGCCAATTTTGGCCCATAACGCACCTTCTCCTTTACCCCCGATACCTTGATGCTAAACGTCTTCAAATTCAATAGCATGGACCAGACATGCACGTTTCGGATACTTGACCCTCGTCAGCGATACTCAATCTAAACAATGTAATACTGAGTATGACCAAAGAGTGTGAAAATTATTATTTCTAAAATTGTACCGAAAGACGTAATAGGATTGGTGAGATATGATGCTACATGACAAACGACTTCGAAATTTCAAGAAATTGATAGCGGAAATTTTCAGATCTATATCATGATACTCAATTTTCAAATATTTTTATCAAACCAGCATTTTGGATTAAAAACAATTTCACTGTTGATTAACTTAATTGGAGAAGTGAAAGGGTTGTGCGCACGTAATCCAGGATAACAACACCATTTGCTACTTATGTGACAAATGGCCGTCCAAAGTCGGCACCGGTTGCCCATTGATCTCGTCGGTTTATGTGTAGTCTTTTGTGTTTGATGTTTACATGTCGTATGTCTCTTTTCCGGAGGATCACTGACGAGGGTTAAATACACGAAACGTGCATATCTGGTCCATGCTGTAGATTAATCTGCTTTAAAATGATGATAACGAATTTGGAGATGTTTAACATTTGTATAAGTGTTACTGCTGGTGAACCAGGAGTCCCCGATGGCACATGTAGCCAAGTTCGATCAATTTCGGTTGGTCGTTTCTTCAAACGCATTTCCTAAAATTTCCGAAACCTGGGTCCTGTAGCATTATATCCCAGCCATCTTGCTACATCTTTCGGTATATTTTGAACATAATATTCATAAATTTTGGCCTTATTTCAATGTTAGATTGAGGATCACTGACGAGGGTTAAATACCCAAAACGTGCATGTCTGATTCATGCTGTATATTCATAGATTTTGACCTTATTTCAATGATTGAGGATCACTGACGAACGTTAAATACCCGAAACGTGCATATCTGGTCCATGCTGTAGATTGATCTGCTTTTAAATGATGCTAACGAATTTGGAGATGTTTAACATTTGTATTAGTGTTACTGCTGGTGGACCAGTAGTCCCCGAGGGCACATGTAGCCAAGTTCGATCAATTACGGTTGGTCGTTTCAGCCATATCCCAGCCATCTTGCTACATCTTTCGGTATATTTTGAACATAATATTCATAGATTTTGGCCTTATTTCAACGTTTAGATTGAGAATCACTGACGAGGGTTACATAACCGAAACGTGCATGTCTGGTTCATGCTGTACATAATTAATCTGCTTTTAAACGATGCTAACGAATTTGGCGACATTTAACATCTAATCATTTTTCTGGATGGCATAGCAGCTATAATCTGTGAAATTGGGCAACGAAAGATCAGGCGAAGAAGAATGACAACGTTTACCTGATTCTGAGTTTGAATTGCAAGCTATTTTTATATTATTGAATAACAGACATGAAGACTTCTAAATATTCCAAACAATTCGAATATCCATGTACATAAATACTATTTTACGGTCGAGAGACGGACGATGTAAACATCTGATTGTTATTACTTATTAATATGCATAAAGTTACATGTATTTGAGTGCAGATCATTGAAATGTGAAGCGGTTTTGGGCGTCAAAACGCACATGCCTCAATGTTTTGCATTAAATAATGCAAGCAAAAAAGCTATCATTACTTGCATATAAGGAAACGAAATTGAAATGTAAAAATACATTTTGAACAAATCACTACGCTGCTACCAAATTGTGACATACTTTGAATGGGAGGTTTGACAGGGGCAAACCTTATAACTAATGGAGCCAAGCACATTGGATCGCATCCCACATGAAGCTAGCCTGCAGGGGATGCAGTTCTACTAAAGGCTTATATATACTTAAAGGCCGACAAAGTCTATTTTAAAGTGAATTAAAACGATATGTGTTTGTGAAACACGATTCTTTTTTGGTATAAATGCTGTAGTCTGTAAGGTATTTCAGCATGTGGTACCAAGAGTGAATGAATCGACACACAGACGTACACCTTTGACTCACATGTTATTGGACAAAACCTATAGAATAACATTTTTCATGCATTTCGATGTTTCTTAAAAATATTAACATCTCGATTTCTTATACTTGAAACAGAAATTTTAATCTTGAATCGAATTCGAAGATTGAACATGAGAAATGATCACAGTTTCCTAGTTTTATGCTTTCGTTTACAAACAAATTGATATAACATGGTGAATACTGTATCAATATTGATTCTTTTGATAAGCAAGATGGTGAAAATTTTATCAGTATTGAATCTTTTAAATTTAATAGTTCGAGCATATTGCATGATAATAAGTTTCAAATTCCGACCTGAAGCAACTTTATCATCAATATCACATGTTAAAAAGAATCATAATGTATTTTGTTGTGCACATGTACTCGTACTTGCTGCTACTTGAATGATCGATTATGCGCTTAATTGTTTCCGTCTCTGTCATTTTGTCAACTGTCCTTTATACAAATGCACTGTGTAACAGGCAAGTTGTTTGAGATTGTCAAAACAAATTGTGCCTTTTCTTTGTCTACATGCGCATTTTATACAGGCATTTCCTCAGTTTTTGATATTCCATTCATCAACATGGGATCTTTCTCATGAGGAGATTCCGGATTCATGCCTATTTCTACGGTTTCCTTTTCCTCTGTTTTATCCCCTCCGTTTTTCATACAACGATCTACGCTCAAGACGATAAATGCAGAGATCAACAGAATGGCACCAACTGTAAAATTAGAGGCGTCCCAAGTTCCGGTAAGATCTGTCAGCCAACCTGTAAGCATGAGACATAAATTACTAAGTGAAAAGATATTTAAAAAAAAAGATGCCTCAAGTTAAGATATAAAAAGAATTTCCAAAGAGCAAAAAATAAAAGGTTTTATGACTATACTCGATAGTTTCAAGTTTGAACATCAAAAAACGGTAGGACTCTCACTTTTGCGTGAATAACGCATCAATATCGCCGATTTTAAAACTGTTTGTTAGTCAAACTGAAAGACATCATTTAAGATATTTAATATAAGAATCTTCCGAATAAGGATGTCTTTATGGCAAATTTTATTCCTGGGTGGGAAAAGAAAATTTTCGAAAACTAAGGGGCATTCCCCTTAAGACAAAGCTCTGTCCTTAGCAGGTTCTTTAGGTAAAGTTAAGACTTTTGCTCTTCATTATTTCATATTGTAAGGAATTTCCTCTTTTTTGGGGCCTCGATCATCACTTATAAAACATAACTTGTTGAAATGCGCGTCTGGTGCACTGAAATCTTATAATAGAACATATATTTTAATATCGACAATTCAAAATTGTTTCGACACACTGACGGTTGCTGATGGTCAGTCTAGTCCTGCTTACGAGACTCCTGTCTGCTGACGTTCAGCAGCAATTATATATGTTATACAACTAGTGGTCAGTCTAGGATTTGTCACAGCTGTTGTGTGACAGTTGAGTTCTGGAGAAAGCCAAAGATTCCAAAAATAAAACTATGATTGATCATGATATCAGGTATATTTGTAATATTGTTTCTTTTTTCATGAAAACAGTACGTAGCATGAAGAAAACGGTTACTTACCAAGACTTGGTTGTCCTATTCCACTTGCCACTGCCAAAAATACAGTGAGCAATCCAAGTGCTGCCGGAAGGTTATCCAAACCTACAGTATTCACAAGAATCGTCGGCAGAAAAGTGTGTAGTGATCCGGTAAATATTCCCACAATGGCGGAATAGCAATACATCAGTTCTAGGTTATGTAGAAATGGAACGCAGAGGGAACTGACTCCGCTAATGGAAATGCTGATGAAGAATAATATATGAGCTGATAAGACTTTTCGATCCACGAACCATCCGAAGAAGACCCTCGCGAACACTTCAAATATTCCTATTATAGACATACTGAGCGCGACAGCACCAGGACAAAACCCTTTTCTTTCCACTAGGGCAGGTATGATGTAAAAGTTTGAATCATATCCAGTGCAAGCTAATGCGTACGCCAATGTAATCAATGCAAATGCCGGTCGTTTGAAAAGACTCCATCGGAACGTAAATAGAACTTTCAAAGTATTTCGTAAGGATAAACACTTGTGGCAGAGACCTGAGCTATTTGAGCTACTAGTATGATTCGACTGTTTAAGATCTGGATCTTTGGCTGTAATGTTTGAAGATATTTTTTGACTCAATTCAAGTGGCTGCCTAAACAGAAGAGCGGAAATACAACAGTTCAACATGACCCCACTCAACACTATCATAGCACCGTGCAGTCCGTAATTATCCAATAGAAATCGATACAGAAACGGAAGTGCAAATCCTCCGATTCCGCTTCCGGCGAAAACTATTCCGTTGGCCAGTGCTCTATGCTTATCAAAGTAAAAATTCAGAATGGTAGTACAGGGAACATAGGTGAGACCATATCCCAATCCTGTCCAAAAAATAATAAAAATAATTATACATGATGTCATTGACAACATCGTTTTTTAAGCTCATAAATTTATATGTAATGTCATTATTTGGTACACTAGTGGATTTACATATTCTCTTAACTCGGCGATGCTCAAGGTTTAAAAAAGAAAAATCAAAAGAGGTTAAGAAGATCCTGACGATTATCTCAACAGCATTCACAATAGAGCACAGAATTGAGCATCTACAGACCCCTAGCAAGCTAGAGGTATGACCAGGTGCCCGGGAGGGGTAAGCATTCCATGTTGGCTAGCCGCTTCCGCCGCCAAAAGTATGAATCATTGAGTTCTACAACAGAGAGAAAGACAAAGAAAGAGGGCGAAAGAGATTTACCGATTATTGCGCTGTAAGTAACAAAAAGCATCTCTATACGTTGTGTAAATGCACTTGTAAAGAATCCAGTGGAAATGATGATTCCCCCAATAAAGGAAATCCGTCGGAATGTATAGGTGATGGATAAAGTGTTAGCTAAAGGACCTGCAAAAATGAAGTTCAAATATCTCGTTTTCAGATCGAATATCGAAGTGCGGGTATATATACATGATACAAAATATACATGATACAAAATGCCATTTGGCACAAAGAAAGACATTTTCATACAGAAGCATAAATTAACTTGTAAACTATTCTAGCACATTTCAAATTTTCATAGAAAATATTGTACAATCGTTATCGAAATGTCGCTTTGACAATATGTTCAATCGCTATGAGACTATTGTAAGTCGCAATTACACTAAATTGTCTATTCTTATCGCCAATCGTTAAGACACTATCGTTAATTTGTGTGGCACTATTGTCAATGGTCACGACAGTATTGCCAATGGTCACGGCACTGTTGTCAATGGTTATGACACTTTTGCCAATGACCATTGCCTTATTTTCAATGGACATGACGCTGTTGTTAATGGTCATGACAATATTGTCAATGGACATGACGCTGTTGTTAATGGTCATGACGATATTGTCAATGGACATGACGGTATTGTCAGTGGTCATGACACTATTGTTAATGGTCATGGAAGTATTGTCAATGGTCATGACACTGTTTAAAATAGTCGGGGCCGTGGTCTCGTGGTAAGGGTGTCGGGCCAGTGACCATAAGATTACTGGTTCGTGCCTCACAAGGACCATGGGTCGGTCGACTTATATACACTTCTATGTTCTGTGTTATATGCTGAAAAATGTCCTTGTCTTGACTGTGTGTTGTATACATGTCTGTGGTGTTTAAAAAAAATTAATGATCATGGCACTTTAACAAAGGTCATGACAATATTGTCAATGATCATAGCACTATTGCCAATTGTCATGACACTTTTTCAATACTCATAGCACTATTGTCAAGGGTCATGACACTATTGTCAATTACAATAATGACGCTTTTCTTTTAAAATGATCATGGCACTGTCCACATCGCGTTTCTTACCGAGGGAAGCTTGGATAAAACAGCATATGCTGAGTATACTGGCAGTATTTCCGCTTCCGGCTCCATAATATCTCATTAACTCCGTATACAAGATTCCGAAAGTTTTGATTGTCCCAATAGTTAGACTGTACATAAGGAAACATGCTGTAATAAATCAATGTTTATTTTTATACTACATATTATTTCATTTAAAAAAATCAATGAGAGAGAGAGAGAAAGAGAGAGATGTTGAATGTCTTATAATTCAATAGCATAATTTAAGAACAGATAAATTTGCAGCATGGTCTAGACATGCACGTTTCGGGTACTTAACCCTCGTCAGTGATGCTTAATCTAAACAATGTAATATGACCAAAGAGTGCGAAAATTATTATGTCCATTTTATGAATCGCAAGCGATATAAGTCCCCTACCGGTATAACGACGAATAATGACCCCCGTAGAATAATGACCGGAGGTCATTATTCTACGTAGAAAAATGGCCCCCGGTCATTATTCTACGACTGTGGGGGTCATTTTTCGACCGTAGAATAAGTGTCATTTGCACACACCCTCACGAAAAATATTGACCCCCGTAGAATAATGACCCCCTTCTTTTATACTTAAGACTGTCTAAATTGTCCAATAAAATGCTAAATTACTCTTCATTGTTCATGCATATGGGCTGTTTTGAAAGATTGTACATTTGTAGACAAGAAACAAATGGACGCCTATACTTGACAGGAAGCAAGATCTCAACGTCCTCTACCAAGTTTGTATTTTTTGGCCGATCGGAAAACCAAGATGGCCGCCCTGGCCTCTGATTGGCTGAGAAAATCTCCTCTGAAACCACTGAACGCAATTCAACGAAACTTGACAGGACTCAAGGTCCCGACATTCTCTGCAAAGTTTGTTTTTTCGAGCCGGTCGGAAAACAAAGATGGCCGCCCCAGCTTCCGATTGGCTGACATTTTTTACCTTTCCTTTGAAACTACTGAACAGAAGTCGACAAAATTTGACAGAAATCAAGATCGCAACGTCCGCTACCAGGTTTGTTGCTGATCGGAAAACAGAAATGGCCACCTTGACCCTGATAAGTGGAAACGCACCTGTGACACTGAATTACATAGCAGTCCAACAAAATAAATCTTATCATGGAATTATTAATATATACATTTATCTCAATTAAGAATAATTGCAAAAATTCAATTTGTTTCTTTTGTGTACTGCTCAAATGAAATTAAACTTTTAAAAGGTTGAGCGCTCGTAAACCGGTTTAACCACACCAGTGCATGGGTTGCTGTTGTTACTCCAACTGACCGGTCCGCAATCGTTGTGTAATCGATGTTTTGGTGGCGTTTTTTGTGTTGTCACGTTGCTTTTTGGATTTTTCTCTGGGTGTAGGGGCTTTTGTCATAGGACTGAGTCAGATCTCTTCCTTTTTATCTTCATATACTATTGTTTTTTCTCTTCAGATTTGCTCTACAGATCTTTAACAAATTTTTCTAAATCACCATTTTCAACTAAATGTATTAGGCACTGCTTGATAGATTTGCAGCACAGGCAATTAACTCTATATTAATTAGTTAATAATTAATTAGTGATAAATTAATATTTTTGATTAATTAGTGATAAATATTTCAAAAATATTAATTTAACACTAATTAATTATTAACTAATTAATATAGATTTTACTGCCTGTGATTTGCAGAGGAAGAGAGATACCTCTTACATTGAGTTTACTCAGTTTCTAAAACTGACATGTCAGCAAAACCGCTGAGTTGAATTTGCGGAAACTTGATAGGAAGCATGAACTCAATGTCCCCTGCCTAGTTTGTGTATTTTTAGCCGATCGAAAAACCAAGCTGGCAATCCTGGACTCTGATAAAAACCAAGCTGGCAATCCTGGACTCTGATTGGCTAAGACATTTTCGACTTCTCTTCTGAAACCACTGAACATAATTCAATTTTATGTCTATCGAGTTTGTGTATTTCAGGCCGATCGGAAAAAAAGATGGCCGCCTCGGCCTCTGATTGGCTCAGACATTTATGATTTGTGCTTTGAAACCATTCAGGGGAATTCAACGACACTTGGTGGACACCAAGCAAGATCTCAATGTCCTCTGCTAAGTTTGTGTTTTCAGGCCGATCGAAAAACCAAGATAGCCGCCTAGGTATCTGATTGGCTGAGACATTTACAACTTCTCCCCTTGAGTTGCTGAACAGAATTCAACGAAACTTGACTAGAAACCAGATCTTAATGTCCTCTTCCGAATTTTTGTTTTTGGGCAAATTCTAAAGCCAAGATGGCCGTCCCGGTCGATCCTTGAACAAAGGTGGCACATTGTACTCAGGTGCACGATATGTGGCCTTTTGGATCCCTTATAAATTGAGTGACTCGGGCATGGAGGACATCGTATTTTCACTTTGCAGAGAGGGCTTATTTTTGACTCTGAGTGACACCAAAGATGATATGTGTAAAACCCGACATGTAAAATTAAATATCTTCTCGAATCTGTACAATATGTGACTTGGCAAAGTAAAGATACAAAATATAAGGCTAAAATACATATACTTTAATCAAGTCATTTACATAAATTATGTAAATTGAAACTTGAAATAGTCGAAGTCTTGCGTAAGTATAATGCTAGCAATACGCGTGTGCCCAGGGTGAACACATACTCTAAAACATCACTGATGCTTTATACATGGGATTTTTAATGAATTAATAATTGCACATACAGTACATTGTATATGCTCGTATACACCCGTCTTCATATTTGACAACTTATCTATAATACTAAAATGATAGGTTAGCCAGAAATACGCAGAAATGACAAGGAGGGAATTTTCATTACATATCTGATAAATATGTGACCAGTGTGTAGATCATTTCTTTCATAAAAAAGTTATCAAATAAAAGTAAACGGATCGCGTTTCCCGGTGCGAGTTTCCGGTTTTCATTCTGGTTGCGTTTCCTTCAAGTATAGGCACCCGCTTTGTTGAGGCACTCTTCGAATTCTCCCGAAGATGTTGAACATAGGTGCGACGTCTGTTTATCGTAGTTTCGCGGCATCTTGATAGGGTATATGAGGAGGGGTTGAAAGAGGGGGAACTGAGGAGGAGACTGACTCAGAGCCTAAAAATAAAGATACGGGAAAGGAGATGGTAAATTACAACTGTTACAGTTACTGCCATGCCTCGGGGATGACAAAATGACCATTGCCCTCATACCCATTTGATAACTATATATTATAACAGGCGACAAAACAAGGGTTGGGGTGGGGTTAGTCAAATAAAAAAAAACTTGATTCGTATCCCACTCCGGAAAAAGGAGGGGTTATGTGCCTGTATTTGGGGAAGAGAGACATGTGATTCAGAGAACAAAAACGGAAATGGTTTGTTGCAACTAGATTTGGAAGTATGCAACTTGGAGAAAGGATCGATATACATGTATTTCCCTATAAAACGTTAGAGGTTACTCCAAATCAACATTGGGTGTGCCATGCTGAACAATTTCAGGTCGTGTAGTGACTATGCTTATCATAGAACGGGAACTACATGTTCGTGACTGCAAAAAGGGAGTCAGCGGGCGGTACAGATTTTAGGGTTAGGAGTCTAAGGCCCTGGCGGAGGAATCGGGATGGGGGACTAAGCCCCCCCCCCTCCAGAAGATCATGCGATTTAGCCATTTTTTATACGCCCGTCTTCAGACGGGACGTTTTATGGTATGGTGATGTCCGTCCATCCGGGTCTCCGTCCGTCCGACTCTCCGTCCGGGTCTCCGTCCGCCCGTTTTCCGCACTTTTCTCCTACCTGCTTTGACATATTGAGCTGAAATTTTGCACATTAGTACTACAGATCAAGATCGAGTGTCATCACATTGCGTCAATTTTTGAAAGAGTTATGCCTCTTTGTAAACTTACAATATAGGAGAGGTGCATTTTTCCACACTTTTCTCTTATATGCTTTGACATATTGAGCTGAAATTTTGCATATGACTTTGTTTTACTGTACTACAGATCAAGTTCGAGTGTCACTCTTTTGCGTCAATTTTTGAAGGAGTTATGCCTCTTTTTGAACTTAGAATATAGGAAATACAGTTTTCCGCAGTTTTCTCCTACATGCTTTGACATATTGAGCTGAAATTGTGCACATGACTTTGTTTTAATGTACTACAGATCAAGTTAGAGTGTCATCAATTTCCGCCAATTTTTGTTGGAGTTATGCCCCTTTTGGAACTTAGAATACTGGAAATACTCTGACAGTTTTCCGCACTTTTCTCTTACATGCTTTGACATAATGAGCTGAAATTTTGCATATGACTTTGCTTTACTGTACTTGCGTCAATTTTTGTGGGAGTTATGCCCCATTGGAACCTAGAATACTGGAAATACACAGTTTTCCGCACTTTCTCTTACGTGATCTTCCTACATGCATTTACAAATTTAGCTGAAATTTAAAATTTCATGTTGGTTTCTTTAATGCGTTTCTTTTAGAAAAGTATTATACAAAAATAGCCTTTTGAAATGTCCATGACGGGCGTATTATTCACCGTTTGCGGTGCTCAGGTATATTTATGTTTAGAAATCGTGCATTTTCATGTCAATTCATCTTCCCCAGTCGGTAGGTAACCGCTATCTAAAATGAAGGAAGGCTATACGAGCTCACAGCTGTACGTATTGATAACATTAACGAATAATGCTGGCGAGCGAAGCGAGCTAAGAACATTTTGAAAAATAGCAGTTAAATTTAACCACCAAATATGAACAAATAGTGAAGTTAGAACATTTAGGATTTAAGGGAGCCGAGACCGTCCCCTCCGCCCCACTCTGAATCCGCCACTTGGGATGTTTGTAAGTATATATATATAATAATAAGGATGGGAAATACAACTCTGAAAAAAATAGATTGAAGAGTATGCGCCCGACTAAATAAGCCAACATGTACTTTGCCTATGAAGTGGCTTCAAAACAATTTTTTTAATTCGGGCATGCGCGGATCCAGAGGGGGGGGGGGGGGACCGGACCCCCCCTCAGATTTGTCAGAGGTGGGGTCTTGTGTGGATATTTGATGGGTATGAGAGGGGGTCCAAAGGTTTTTTTTTTATCTTAATTTTTTTTTCTGGCTCGCTCCGCTCGCCAGTATTCCAAACATTGTAAATATTTAAAACATAGTGTAATCAAAGATTACGAAGCTCACCTCGCGGCAGCAAAGTTCAATTTAAACATATCTCTAAGTACATGTATATTAAGAAAATCACTCAAGTGGAAAAAAGTAGGTCAAGGTCATTTTAAGAAAGTTTGATCAAAGATACATCCAATATGCAAGTTTGGTTCATGTAGCACTTATTCTTTGCTCAATATTGACCTTCAAAGGCAAAATCACTCAAATAGAAAAAGTAGGTCAAGGTCATTTTATGAAAATTTGATTAAAGATACATCCAATATGCAAGTTTGGTACATGTAGCACTTATACTTTGCTCAATATTGGCCTCATAAGGCAAAATCACTCAAGCAGGAAAAGTAGGTCAAGGTCATTTTATGAAAGTTTGATCAAAGATACATCTAATATGCAAGTTTGGTACATGTAGCACTTTAACTTTGCTCAATATTAGCCTTTAAAGGAAAATCACTCAAGCGGAAAAAGTAGGTCAAGGTCATTTTATGAAAGTTTGATCAAAGATACATCCAATATGCAAGTTTGGTACATGTAGCACTTATACTTTGCTCAATATTGGCCTCATAAGGCAAAATCACTCAAGCAGAAAAAGTAGGTCAAGGTCATTTTATGAAAGTTTGATCAAAGATACATCTAATATGCAAGTTTGGTACATGTAGCACTTTAACTTTGCTCAATATTAGCCTTTAAAGGCAAAATCACTCAAGCGGAAAAAATAGGTCAAGGTCATTTTATGAAAGTTTGATCAAAGATACATCCAATATGCAAGTTTGGTACATGTAGCACTTATACTTTGCTCAATATTGGCCTTTAAAGGCAAAATCACTCAAGCGGAAAAAGTAGGTCAAGGTCATTTTATGAAAGTTTGATCAAAGATACATCCAATATGCAAGTTTGGTACATGTAGCACTTATACTTTGCTCAATATTGGCCTTATAAGGCAAAATCACTCAAGCGAAAAAAGTAGGTCAGATGCTGCATCCGATGCATGGGTTCACCTCAGCATCCCAAGATGAATCACTTGTGCAAGTTTGGTTACTGTAGCATCAGTACTTTGTCAGATACTGAACTAACCTAAAAACTTTAACCAGATATGACAAAGTCATTCAACCAGAAAATGTAGGTCAGATGCTGCATCCGATGCATGGGTTCATCTCAGTATCCCAAGATGAATCACTTGTGCAAGTTTGGTTACTGTAGCATCAGTACTTTGTCAGATACTGAGTTACCCCAAAAACTTTAACCAGACATTGACAAAGTCATTCAACATTGACAAAGTCATTCAACCAGAAAAAGTAGGTCAGATGCTGCATCCGATGCATGGGTTCACCTCAGTATCCCAAGATGAATCACTTGTGCAAGTTTGGTTACTGTAGCATCAGTACTTTGTCAGATACTGATTACCCCAAAAACTTTAACCAGACATTGACAAAGTCATTCAACCGGAAAATGTAGGTCAGATGCTGCATCTGATGCATGGGTTCACCTCAGCATCCCAAGATGAATCACTGGTGCAAGTTTGGTTACTGTAGCATCAGTACTTTGTCAGATACAGAGTTACCCCAAAAACTTGAACCGGACGCGGACGCGGACGGGGACGCGGACGCGGACGCCGGGGTTATAGCATAAGCTCATCTCAACTTCGTCGAGGTGAGCTAAAAATCCGAATCACTTCAAAGCTCAAAGGGTTATCCCTTCTCCCGTCATACACACATATCCCTGGCTTTCATGAAAGTGCTATGTCCATGTTTATTTTGTCTAACATTATACGATTTTACACCATTTCAACCAAAAATTTTCTAGGGAAGGACCCCCATACCCCCCCCCCCCCCATTGTGACTTCACTTGCACATTTTACAAAGCTAAAACAATCATCTCGAATGTGTTTTGCATGGAGGAAAAAACGCGGGATGTCATATTCATAAAAAAGTATTGTCTGTAAAGCTGTTTCAATGGCAAAAATAGATTTCGACCATACTAAAGCAATAGATACTGAAGCCCCCTATCCCCTTTTCGTATGTGTGTGTGTGTGTGTGTTTTTTTTTTTTTTTTTGCTTGTCAAAAATTTCGGAAGGTTGGACACCCCCCACCCCCACCTGACGAAAATTCCTGAATCCGCGCCTGCTCGGGATTTCTCTTTAGCAACTAAAATATAATTCTATCGTTAGTACTCTGTCCATTTCATATCAAAGTTATGTGCAGAGTTGAAAAAAGTTAAAGTTTTTCAAATGTAGGTCAAAGGTCGCGGTCAAGGTCTCGTGCTCAAAATTTATAGTATCATCGAAAAGGTCTTGTCATAAGGAACACATTTGCCCAATATGAAAGCCCTACGTCTAATGGTAATAAAGTTATGTGCAGAGTTAAAGTTTTCCAAATTTAGGTCAAAGGTCGCGGTCAAGGTCACGTGCTCAAAATATATATTACCATCGGAAAGGTCTTGTATATACACACATGCCAAATATGAAAGTCCGGACAGACAGGCAGACAGACAGACAGACGACGGGCTAAGTGATCCCTAAGTGGCGCTCTGCTTCGCTGGCACCACAATGATATACATGTATGGGGGGTCATTTTTCTATGGGGGTCATTTTTCTATATCCCACACGTTGAATAATGACTCCCCGGGTATTTATTCTACAGGTTGGACTCATTATCCTACGACTGGGGGTCATTTTTCTACGTAGAATAATGACCCCCCGGTCATTATTCGACGGGGGTCATTATTCGTCGTTACACCGGCATTAATCCATGTCCTGCAACTCTGCCTTGACCTGTACTTACACTAACAAATGAATGCCACATCAAAATAAGTTCAATATCTGCATTAGAAAAAGGCCTTGGAAACAGAAAATTTCATGAAGTTTGATAAGAGGCCACACCTTTTGTATAAGAACAGGTCAATCAAAACCCAACTTTATCTGTATCATACTATAATTTATCTACATACCAAAAATCAGCTGAATATCTACAACAACAGCCAAGAAAAATCCGGCAACTGAGAATTTCATTAAATGAGCCAAGTTCAGGGGCCATAACTCCTGTAAAAACGGGTCAATCGAAAACAAACTCAATCTTGATCTGTACATGTATAACACTAAGATGTATTCACATACAATTTTTCTTTCAGTATCTGCAAATACATGGTAAAATGACCGGAAAACTGAGAATTTCATAAAATTTGTTAAGTCCAAGGGCCATAATTCCTGTAAAAATAGGTCAATCGAATTGAAACACGAATTTCATCTGCATCATACTGAGATATATTCACATACCAAAACTAATTTCAATATCTGCAATACCATGGAAGAAAAATCCGGCAACTGAGAATTTCATGAAATTTGCTAAGTCCATGGGCCATAACTCTTGTAAAAATAGGTCAATCGAAACCAAACTCGAACTTGATTTGTATAAAACTAAGATTTAATCACATACAAGAAATTATTTCAATATCTGCGACTGCAACACTCGTGAAAAGTCCGGAAAACTGAGAATTTCATGAAATTTGCTCAGTCCAGGGGCTATAACTCCTGTAAAAGTAGGTTAATCAAAACCAAACTCGAACTTGATCTGTATCACACTGAAATATATTCACACATTTAAAATAATTTCAATATCTGCAATACCAAAGAAGAAAAGTGCGGAAAACTGAGAATTTCATGTTTGCAGAGTCCAAGGGCCATAACTCTTGTAAAATTGGGTCAATTGGAACCAAACTCAAACTTGATCTGTATCACGTTGAGATATACTCATATACCAGAAATGAGTTCATTATATGCAACGACAGCGAAAAAAAGTCTGGAAAACTAAAGGGCGAGCCGGTAGGTGACTTAAAATTTACCGAAAGACGTAGCTGGATGGGTGGGATATGATGCAACAGGACCCACGTGTTAGAAATTGTAAGAAATTTGATAACAGGAATTTTCAAATGCGTTGAAGAAACGATCAACCGAAGTTGATCGAACTTGACTACATGTGCCCTCGGGGACCCCTAGTCCACCAACAGTGACATTCACCAAGTGGTATATAAATGTTATCATAAACACCTTCAAATTCAATAGCAGACTTTGCAGCATGGACCAGAGAGCTGAAAATTAACTTACCTACTAATATGACCCATGAATAGCCAGTGTCCTTCGGTGTTACGATTCCCATTCTCGTCTTTGTCATTATTATTCCCTGTGGAAGATTGTATTTGTAATCAATTTTATTTTTTCATAGTTTGATTTTGCTTCTTTAATCTTTTCATATCAGTTTAATCCAGTTTAAAATCTATAAAGAATGTACACAGTCATGTAAAATGAACGAACTGCAGAGAGGGTCAAACGCAGGTGATAAGACCAATTCTATATCATAGTGCACAATCAGGTGGTATTGTTTTATAGGGACACATACTTTTACAACTAGACTATGATACTTCACCTCAGCAGGGGGGGGGGGGGGGGGGGGCGAGTAAGGGTGGATTTGAAATAGCTACTAGGAGTGTGGTCCTTCACCAAGCGCGGATCTAGAGGGGGAGTCGGGGGGGTCCGGACCCCCCCTGGAATTTTCGAAGTATAGTTTGATAACGCTTATAAATATACATATTTCATACGATTAAGTCCCGATTTCCCTTTTTCGTTTTATATTTATTTGAAAAATAAGATAAATTTGTATTTAAAATCTTTCATTTTTTGGTCCAAATTTCAAAATTTTCTCGGACTCGCCTACGCTCGCCAGATTTTATTGCATATACATATATCAATTTCAAATGATGCTTACCTTTGTAACCCTTCTTTGTCAATAAACAAGTACAATTAACTTAATAAATACAGTAATAGAGGATGCAAATAGTATTATTGTCTGTCCTTTTTATTCCAACTCGGAGAAATTTTCGCTGGCTCGCTACCGCTCGCCAGAAGACTATTTTACATATAATTTGATTATTGATCAAGAACAGCGCGGTGGAAATTCAAAATTTTCTCCTTGTATTATTTTTTTTTTTTTTTTTTTTTTTTTTTTTTTTTTTTTTTGCTTTTCAAAAAAAAAGGACCAAAGAATTTTAGGACCCCTCCTGGAAAAAAATCCTGGATCCGCCCATGTTCACGGAAATCGACCAACGAAAAAAGTCGTTTATAACTTATACATGTATATCAAAACCGGCTGATATTTAATAAATTCAGTAGTAAGTATAGTTGGATAACCCTTTATTCGTTTATTTCATTTACACTTTCAACTCGAAACTATATACAGTGAATCCAAACTTGCTTAGATAATGCAAAGTTAACCCCTCCCCCTTCATCCCCTTTCCCCGATCTGCCCCTCTCCATTTTTTGTTCATTATTTTTATTTCAGTTTCATATATGACATAAAAATGTAAACATTGATTGTGATGCATACCATCGCCAGACCGATAGACCTGTACATATACATTTGTACATTAGTAGAATGCATGAGAGAGAGAGAGAGAGAGAGAGAGAGAGAGAGAGAGAGAGAGAGAGAGAGAGAATTCCAGGTATCGACCTCATTAAATTGCTTTCAATAATTGTATAATATGCTCATCTTCGTCTTACAGAAACAATATTGTCATAAGACATCTTAACTCAGGTACTGAAAACTGATTTTAAATCTGAGTATACAAAAAAAATTTTGGAGGAAGAACTACAAGGCATACAGTACCTCTTTGCATTATGTGATGTAAAAGCTCAATTTATCAGTGCACTAAACCAATATAATGTGTATCAGATTAATACTTCATGTTAAAAAGTGATTTGATCGCCTTAACAACCAACTCACCCCTAACAACCCCCCCCCCCCCTAAAAAAAAGAAAGTAAAAGCAAAGAATGATGATCATAAATAGATAAATAGATAGATTATGGATAAATATTCTGACCTTGAAATCCTAGAAAATGAATAATTCGACCAGCTTTGCGTTAGAAATACATAATCCGATCCGAAATAAAAAAAAATTGTCAGCCCCCCCCCCCCCCTTCTTTCAGAATCAAATGGTTTTCCTGGATCACAGGGAGAGAGAGAGAGAGAGAGAGAGAGAGAGAGAGAGAGAGAGAGAGAGAGAGACTTGTAAAAGAAAACTCACGTGCGGCTCAACGCCATCAAACGAGGACTTATGAAATCATACACATTTTGTATTTACGTGGTCATGGTCCCATATTGTACGATACAGACTATGAAACGAAAAGAAGAAAATCATTACAAGTAATATATAGCCGATAAAAGGGGATAGAGTAGTGACTTTTTATCCAAACCAAGCTCGAATCTACGGGTGGGGGAGGAGGGGGCTGCATGGGTTCAGGACCCCTGGAATCGGCTATAAATAATGATTTTTCTGGTTTTTTACGTATTCTTTTTTTTCAAAACCATGCGATGAAATCTTGGACGCCTATAAAAAATATGGTAATGTGTAGACTTTCAATCAATGAACAAGGTTGATATGTATTATACATGTACATTGATAAAATTATAGCAAAAAGTAACTTAAAGACATTGATAAAATTATAGCAAAAAGTAATACCTCACAAATCCGGGTTCAGGTGTGGTACACTAGGTTGAAGGGGTCACCTATATTCACGAAGCCTATAATAAGCTCCCCGACTCCGTCATAAACTTCTGACCCCTGGTACGAGACAGGACATTCCAACATTAATTGATATTATTTCGATCAAATTAGCATGGTCAGAAAAATTCAAACGCTTTTTCAGAATACGTAAAAGGAACCCCTAAAACAATTTATTTGTGACAGACGTGAAAATGATCATGCATGTATGGCCGGATTTATAGCGTTTTTCGTGGGAGGGGAGGGGGGGGCAGACCGTCCGGAGTATCCACTGTACATAAGATTTTGAAAAAAAAAATGTTACATATTGTTACATAGAACCGGAAAATATCTTGTATTTTTTGGCAAATTCTAGGGAACGTCCCTTCCCCTAACATGCCGTTTGGAAGTATTGATAAGAATGAAAAAAAAAAAAAGAAAAAAAAAAAACTGAAACACCCAAATACGAAAACACAGAGTGGATAAAGAACAACAAGAGACCTCAAAGGGACAAGACTGACCAAAAACCAAAGACGACATAACAAACACAAAAGACTTAGTACTAACGAGGCTAATGAGCAACCGCGGTGTTGACTATGGACAGTCATCTGTTCAACTATGTTTCATGAAATAAACTTTGTAAGAAGTCACACAAAGCGAGGTTATGACATTCATCGGCATAACAGAAAACCTTAAGTGATAGTGCCATATGTAATATGGGCAATTTTGATCAATTACCATATTCATTAGGACTAGGGCTTTCGTGTTTGACATGTGCACTTCATACGACAAGACTTTAACACCAGTTTGTTTTTACATTTTGACCTGATCCTTGGAGTTTAACCTACTTTTAAATAGAAAAAAAAAACCAAAACACTGTTATGGTAAATATATAGTAAAACATGGATGGCTTGGTGGTAACGCCAGTATACCTTGCATTTTTTTTTTTAATCTACCTAAGTTTTTGAATTTTCCCATTTTTTCTTTGTCCATATCTTTCAAGAACACGATTTTGGTCTGTTCTCTGCCCAGCAAAAAAAAAACAAACAAACAAACAAAAAAACAAAAAAAACAAAACAAAAAAACAAAAACAAAAACAAAAACAAAAAAAAAAACAAAAACAAAAAACAAAAAAACAAAAAAAAAAACATGAAGTTCAGAACGATAAGTTTACACATTATGAATGAGTTTAGAAAGGTCAATATAGAATCGGAATGAATGCATGCAATATACAGACGGCACAGTCGGACGCCGAACCGGACAATAACCGGTAATAGAAACTAACATACACCAGATTAACAAATATTGTAGCTTCAGATCGAGTCAGCGATACATGCCCCTATAGCATGGCAATTTCTATTAGTCATGTATACATGCTGTCCCGGGAGGAATTTAGGATTAATTCAGATTTATCAATATTATTGGTAGAGATATTTAAAATTCCAAAGATAAAATGAAAAAAAAAAATAAATAAAAGAATGCATGTTATTTATTGCCACGTACTATTTGGCTTCTTCCTAATTTTGAAATCGGTTTACGTTTGAATCATAAACCTTTCATGCTGATATTTGGAATATTTATTCTAAAAGAACATTCATACGATTTGCCCCAGTCCAAACACGAGTCAAGTACGTTCAGCTTCTAAGGTGCGCTATTGTCATAAAGCGCCGTCTGAAGGCCCTGTCACGCCCTCACTTTTTTGGCTAATGGTCCTGTCACACCTTCACCTTTTTAGCCGACGCACGCGTAACGACCTAACACGCTGAAGAACGTCGGGGTTTGGTCCGAAAACTCATTATGGAGCAACGTTCTTAACGCGCGCGTAGCGACCTTCTAGCGCACGGGGAACGTTCCCCCAACGACCTCAGCGACTTCCCAACGCATAAAATTATGCCTCGTTCACACGGTTGCGCAATAAATTTATTTCGCAATAACTTTATTGCGCAACAAAGGACCAGAGCCACGAACGGCAAAATCGGCCTAATTTGCCACAACGTTCATCTTTTATATTTTGATAATACCATATTTCAGCAATTCAGAACTGGCCAACTTTGTGATTTACGGCCTTGTTGAAGCAAAATATTTTAATGTGAATTGAGGGTATGGTATATTGTTTGCGACGTCATTTGACGTCATTTTCACATATGACGTCGCATAATGTCAGGACAAGTACCATGAATTACTAAGTATTAGAAATGAGTTGAGATATTTCTACATTGAGAAAATGTGTAAAATATTAATTTTAAGAAAACATATCTTAAAAATTTCTATAAATACAATATGTGTTCAATTTATCATGTACAATCCGTGTTTGTTTTGCCTTTGCTCGAAATCACAGGCTGAAAATGTTCGTCCTGGAAAGTTCTACAGTATGCATGTCTTCAATGTAAAACTTTTACTTTTTGTATTCGTTTAAATCGCGTAAGATGTAAGCTGCATGGATCCACAAGAAATTGATGTCATTATATATGATTATGTGAAAAAAATCAAAGAAAGACTTCATGTTTACCATCTTCATGAATCACGGATCCGATACGTTCAAACTGTCCTAGAAGAGTGTTAGGCTGTATCAGATACCATGTATGCTTCTTCACTTTTTAAGAAAATTTCTGAAATACCGATAAATTTAAAGATTTTCTCATAATAAAGATGTCAGAACATCTTCAATCAAAAGTGAATACCCCTGTACAACATCAAAACACGGTTCTATATCTGCCGCAGATCTAGATAATTAAAGCATCCACTTAATTTTGCCGTAGATACACCACTGTCAGCGATGTATGAAGATGAGCATTGGTGTGACTCAATTTGACATCTATAAGTACTTCAAATTTGTTCCTATAAACTAGTAGGCTCAAATTACACGTATCAGTTTTTAATCCAATTTCGCGGTCAGTTGCTGTATTAGACAGAGATAATAAATCGGCTAAATTATGAACCCCTTCCGTACACTTCGGTGCATATGAGTCAGTGACTCAATATAAATAAGTACAGCTAAAACTCGAGTTGAAAAATGAGAAAAATAATGTCTTAATTCATTGCATGATTTTCCTTCTAAAATCAGTGTGTAATACCCATTTGCAGAGGTTGTGGCGGATACAGGAATTAGGGGACGGGATATTTCTAGCATAAAAGCGAAGGGTCAATGGTAGCGGACTTTGCACATAGAGAAAAAACGATTTTGAATATTTCGTATTTTAAATTACTTTTCATGCTCCCGTTCTTATCATGACATATATAATTATTGATTAGAGAAATACGTGTGACTCTTCTCACATGTATGTGCTAGTACTAGTATAAGTGTTGGGCAATCGGAAGTTAAATCATAATCGATAAGCGGAAATAATCGGATGGGCATAACCCATTATTATTAAAATCGGAAAATTCAAAACTTTTTTTTTTCATTTTGCAACCAACAATGAGTTGAAATAAACACCAAATCATTATTTCTTTGTATAAAATTGTTTTATTGAGTGAAGCACTTTCGATCACAACTACTATGAATTCCCTATCAATTCGTTCAAGCTTCTTTTTCTTGAATACCATGCAACAGAAAATGTCATACACTAGTTTGTACTTTGAAGTACAAGGAAAAAAATAATAGTATAAAAGGGAAATACACGAATTTATCAAAACCAAGATACTAAATCGGACAATCCGGTAATCAGCGATGTCGGCGACAATCGCGTTTGATTTTCAACATCGATTAGTAATGTTCATCGCTGGCCATTCAACGGCCGACAATCGATCGTCAGCGATAATCGTTCCATACTAAACTAGAATCCGTTGCCATGACTCCCATTCTGATACATTTTTAGTGTCATTTTGTGTGAAGAGAGAACATTTTTCAAAGGAGTGTAGATCTATTTACTCCGATTAATCGATTCTCAGAGATAGAATCGATAGTCGGCGAGTTGGATATTTTAGAGACGATAGCGACGATGGCTGCGACTATCGTTACAATAATACAGCGTGTATTCATGTGAACAAGATAGAGATCAAGGTATGGAATACGAATACATGTACGTAATGGTTCGCGCTTAGAGGAATGAAAATTTAGGTACGTTACACGAATAAGAAAACCACTGATCCAAATCTGCCAGAATAGTACCATGAATGTGACAAAACGATGTCATAGATGCACAACATTATTAATTTCTGGATCGATGGAGTGTAGCAAAGGTGATTACTGTTCGAATGTTATGAATTGCAGCGTTCGCGTACTTTTTAAGAATTAATTTTTTTTCTAACATCTTTGCAATATCGGATGATTGGCGAATCTAAAGGGAGGGATGAGGCCAGGGCGAGAAGGGGAGCATGTTCTAGACTCTCCCCTTTTTGCGGTCAACATTTTTTAATGACGTGATTTTTGTTTTCAGAACTTGATGATAAAGCTTTTATAACAGTACGGTGTCCTTGATAATTATTTAATTTTACAAAATTTTTAAATGCAAAATATTTCTTTTCATATGCAAGTTTACGTTCTCATTTGTATAAATTCAAATTTTCAGGCGAATCTAACGCATACATTCGCTGCTATAGCCGTTTGAAAACGTCATTTTTAATTTGTGGTGCGCAGCTCTAATTTTCAGGCGAATCTAACGCATACATTCGCTGCTATAGCCGTTTGAAAATGTGGTGCGCAGCTCTAATTAATTTCGCTGGCGCCACCTACAATGTATCGTGTTTTTATAATAGAGGTATATGGAGATTTAATTTTACAAATTCGACAATATTATGGTCGTTACTGCATATTTATCAAATAAAACTTTTTATGTCTCTTTTTTTCTCAACCCAGACCCGTCGGAATAAATTTTACGTTTTCAATAAAATTTATTTTCAGGGAAATAGTATCTTTGAAAAAAATATTATACCACGGTCTCCTATCCCCTGTTATCCATTATATTGGGCGCTGAACTTTATATTACATCAAAATAAACGGGCAGAGAATTGATCCAGCATAGTCTGAACCTCAATCAAAATTCGCTGGTTTGATATCGTTCGTCAATCATCTATTTCAAATTAATCATTTGATTTCAAGTTTTCCATCTTTTTTTTTTTGTCTTCAAAAATCCCCACCTCCTCTTTAAAAGAATTAGATCATAAATATTTCTTCTTGGGCGTCGATCTATTTTGCTTCTTTATGCTGCATTCATATTACGACTTTCTTTTATGTTTCGAATTCTCATTACTTCAATCGCGTTTTCTACCCCTTATCTTTCAATATCTCTATCATATAGGATAATTGTAGAAAGCCGATGCATTTTTTGTTTACATATTTTATTCCCGTATAAGGAACATTTTAGGAAATAACATACATATATATAACAAACAAATAAACCGAAACCCCCAAAATCCCACATACATTATATATGCCTTCTTTAAAAGATTTTAAAATTATTCTCTTATTTTTTCCTCGTAGCATCACGTGTATACATGCCGATATATACATGGAAGACACTGGTTCAAAAGATTTAAGTATAACGAAAATATGTATCGTAACTACTCGAGTGCACAACTTGACATTTCAGGAAATTCATAAACGTCAATTTTGATGACGTCATTGGTATAAATGACGTCACAAATATTATCTAATATGGAGCAGTTTTCTGAGGAATTGGAATAGTTTGAAATAGGTGAAAAAGTAATCAACCTCCAAATTTATAAAATTTTACATAATTTTAAAAGCTTTCAGATTATCTACTACCTATCTTGAAATACAACTTCTCATTTTCATCGTCTAGGAAGTCTTTTTCATGCATTCTAACCATCTTTGATGAACAATTTGTCAAGAAATGTGTCAACGGAGAACTCATAAAAGTTTAATTTTCGACTACGACCGGACCTTCTACCAAAAAAATCTTCATCGAAATAATCACAGGTATAATCAAAGAATATTTAAATATAATTATTTTTTTGGTAGAATGTCCGGCCCTATGCGAAATTATTGATCAACTTTCATGATATCTCACAAAAATACCGGAAATGCCAATCCTGGCTTGGTTTTGGGCTCTATAGCTTCTTAAGACATGTCCGGAATGTCACAACTTCGCACGTTTTCGAAAGACAAAATGTTCTCCTTTCCTTTTGTTGATAATTTAGAAACATTGTCTGTGTTTGAAAATATACGAAAACTTTAGGCCGATATCGCCGTTCGTGGCTCTGGTCCTTTGTTTCGCAATAAGCTTTTTTGCGTTCACACGAGACCGAAACTATTGCGCAATAAAATGCCAATGAACACGCACAAGAATCATAAATAAAAGTGTACAACGAATACCTTAAGGAAAAATTGTTCGAATAATTTTCATAAAGTCAAATTTAACACTATTTTGGGAGATAGTTCATTCATTTATTTGTCATTTTAGTCTAGAGCATGACGTCATTCAATTGTGACGTCATTCTCTACAAGGGGCCCTGACTTAAAGAAAAGCGTTCTTATATATACGAAAAATCGGAATCTCTCAAAAGAATCGTAAAAATAAATACGTCGAGTAGTTATATTTGTAAGAATAACAATCTCTTTCCCTTGTCATGTTGATGCGCATGCGTTAGATTTATTGCGCAACAGTTTCGCTTAGCGTTTACACGGCAGAATTTGTTGCGCAATAAAGTTATTGCGAAACAAATCGAAAATTTATTGCGCAATAAATTTTGTCGTGTGAACGCAAAACAAATTTATTGCGCAACAAATTTACGTTTATTGCGCAATAAACTCTCCGTGTAAACGAGGCATATACAATTTACTTGTTAACGTTCTATAACGCGTGCTCAACGAGCGTCCTCAGTCACACCTAGCCGGATAAGGCGAACGGACGAGTAACGGATAGCAAAATTTTCAATCCGTTGATGTCCGTTGGCATCCGTTACTCATCCGTTATTCGTCTGTTACATCTCCGTTTTATCCGTTTCTCTTCCGGCGATGACCATTGGTGACCGTTCTGTCAGTTGGCAAGTTTTGAGCATGCTCAAAACTTGCCAACGGACAGAACGGACTAAGGCGTCCGTTACTTATACGTTACATGTCCGTTGGTATCCATTTTGTCCGTTACTCGTCCGTTACATCTCCGGTAGGTGTCCGTTAGGTGTACGTTTATATCCGTTTGATGTCCGTTGATGTCCGGTAGACTCGAGTCAAGAACGGTCATATAACGGACGCGAAACGGATAAAACGGAGATGTAACGGACAGCTACCGGAGGCCAACGGACGAGTAACGGATGTCTGTTTTGTCCGGTTCATATGCGTTGCACATCCGTTTAATCCGTTGCTTTTCCGTTTCTCGTACGGTCAAGTCCGTTATACGTCCGTTACTTTTCCGGTAGATAGCCGATACTCGTACGGTACGTGTCCGTTCAAAACTAGTCGCCAGAGCCTCGGGCAGTGTCAGTGTTTCCTTTTTACAAACGGACGACCAACGGACTAAGGATATTGGCAATTTTTTCATCCGTTATACGTCCGTTCGCGCTATCCGGTAATGTGTGACGCGACCATAATGACTTGCCAGCGACCTTTTAACGACCTACAACGTGCAAGTAATTGATCGATATTGAATCAAAATATCTTTAAAACTTCTTTGTTTTCTATTTACTCAGTCATTTTGAAACAGACCCCGAAGAGGAAAAATGCCACTACGACGAGGAAATAGAGGGGGGAGGGGACGAGGACAAGTGCCAAAACATCAACCCTCAAAAGTTCATCAAACATCAATGAAGGCATCCGAAGAAAATTAATGAATGATGCTTGATCTTCTGTTCTTAGTTCGACCTGAATTGGTCGTAGATACCAAACTCTTGTCTTCTGGCAATCCACATTCTCACCCAGTACCTTCGACGTTTACTACATTTTTTCTCATCATGTATAATAATACGTCCATGATGTTATTCTGATGATTCAGAGGAGCTATCTGTAACTATCTAAATGATATTCAGATCTAGACTAGAGCAAGACTTGGTTTATTACTGAGATGAAAATACATTTAACATGAACAGGTCGTTAAGGTCGCTGTCAAGACGTTATCACACGCCAAAAGGACGTTAGGCTGTCGTTGGGCACACGTTGAGGAGTGAGGACGTTAGACCATCGCCAGAGGGTCGCTATGTACGCGTTAGACATGCGCTCCGCTGTCGTTACACAGTCGTTGGAATTATCGGCGACCTCGAAACGTTTTATCGCAACGACTGCACAGCGCACGGGAACGCATGCCCAGCGTGTGCCTGGCGATCTTCCAACGACCTCCTAACGACTTCACAACTAACGATTGGACGCTGGGCAGTCGTCGGCGGTTTTGTGCATGCACAAAATTTTCCGACGACCACAGCGCACGCCAACGTCCACCAGCGATCACCCAGCGACCACAAAACGACTAGCCAGCGATCAGCCAGCGACCTCAACGTTCTTCGACGTGTTGGAAATTTATTCGGTCGTTACTCGTGCGTTGGCCAAAAAATTGAAGGTGTGACAGGGCCATAACGCACGAGTAACGACCAAGTAAATTTTCCAACACGTCGAAGAACGTCGAGGTCGCTGACTGGTCGTTGTGTGGTCGCTGAAGGTCGTTGTGTGGTCGCTCGGTGAACGCTGGAGGACGTTGCCGTGCGTTGTGGTCGTCGAAAAATTTTGTGCATGCACAAAACCGCCGACGACTGCCCAACGTCCAATTGTTAGTTATGGAGTCGTTAGGAGGTCGCCCGGCACACACAGGGCATGCGTTCCCGTGCGTTGTGCAGTCGTTACTCAGTAGTTGAGAGGTCACAGATAAATTCCAGCGGAGCGCCGTGATTGTTGAGAGAACGCCACCGTGCGCTACACGCGTTGAGAACGTTGCTTCCTGATGAAATTTCGAACAAATCCTCGACGTTCGCCGGCTTGTTGGAGGTCGTTAATCGAGCGTTGGCCAAAGAAGTGAAGGTGTGACAGGGCCATGACGTCCATCCGTCCAGTGAAATTTAGACTTCTTTGAAACCACACATAAGTCATGTGTTTATCGATTGGATGACACAGGAAACATCCATTTTATGTCCTCTGTCACCCGTAATAAATGTATTTTTACAGTGAAGATGAGTGTAATGTCTTCATACTTTTGAAATTCTAACGCAATACATTTTCTAGATAAGTCAATACCTCAGAATATCTAATTCTAATTTCAGATGCCACGGCCAATCGTTGGCAATAGTGCACCAACCTTTTCAAAAATTAAAACAGCGCGTGTTGTCTTATCTACATATGGCAGCTTGCTATTGTCTTCGTCTAATTATCCGTCTGCTCTCTCCACGTGAGAATACATTCCGCTGTTTTTACGGTTGGGGATCTACATCCTCTCAGCAACATATGTACATGTACATCAGACGCAATTACTGATCAGAATAACAGATTATATAGAAAAGAAAAGAAACTTTACAAAAATGATGCATGTCAGATTTTGTCAATTTTCATACAAATGAATTAGAAAACGCTTGACTACGCCTACAAATATCACTAGGGAAGCTGTACGAACGAAATGCTGAGTAAATCATCAATGCGATTAATCCACAAGTAGAGCGGTAGACAATATCCTGTATAAGCTCCTCCCCCAACACCACCACCCCCCCCCCCCCCAAAAAAAAACACAAACAAAAACAAAGAACCGAAAACACAAACAAAAACAAAGAACCGAGTAAATAGAGAACAACCTTAACAAACAAACATGAACAACAAATCACAAAATGATTTTATTAAACACTTTTCATTTAATCCATCTCTGGAGTTAAATTGATGTGTGTTGTTAACAAGCAGGGAATGCTTACTCTTCCTAAGTCTCTGAATTTATTTCCTTTAGGCAGCTGTCCTCACTGCTCTAGATTTGTTACATACTCCTTTGGTTTCAGTTGTTTTTTTTTCTAGTTCTATATTAGGATTATCAACCACTGATTCATTTATCATGCGTAACAAAAGTTATGTCTCTAAGGAACATTATTTTTTTGTATTAAGGAAGAGTAAGCGAAAATGTAAGAATATATATTTTATCCATTGTGAAAAGTTCAAAAAGCAATACTTAGTCTAGTATTTACACAAGGAAATACTTAAATTCTTGTATCAGTCAAAATATTCCGCCTTAAGCTGAAAGATATTTACAAAAATGATTAAGAGATTACAAGGTCAAGAAGTAGATTGTATAACAAAATAATCGATAGAGTATCAATAATCTTGTATTGTCTGCATGTCGATTTGTCAATAGTCATTGGCGGATTTAGGGGAGTTGGGTGATTGAATAGGGGTCCACGTCCCCTCTAGTATCGAAAAAGGGAAGGGTTAAATTGCCTAATTCACATATACTAAAATACTGAAAATTAAGTAGACCCTTCTGTTGCTGTTCTATTCTAGTCTGTCATTCAAAACAGCAATGCTTATGCTAAGTGTCCATACAAAAATATAACTGTAATGTTTCTCTGATGGGCTTGAACAATATTAAAATAATTTCTCGTCGGGGGCTGTGCACCCCCTCCACCCCCCCCCCTTCCTAGAACTCCCTATCAGGGCCTCTACCCAGGACTAGACCTGGGTAATTCTTAGACCCATCGCTATTTGGTTAATGAGCAACCCCCTCTAATTAAAATCCTGTATCCGCCCCCGATAGCTTATCTGTAGCGCTTTAGACTGGCGCCAATTTAGTATATAAATATACCCGGTCAAAGACTAGGTAAATACTTTTTATTATTAGTATAAATGAATCCAAAATCTTTCCTTTATTATGAAGACTGTCATTAATGAAGTCCGATTCCATACATGTTGTCGAGACGTCGTCAGCAAAATGTTTCACTTAAGTAATTACTGTATGTAGTATAGATGTTCTAGCTTTGTTCCATGATCCCCTAGAACGATAGGGAAAGAAAAGTTTCGTTGAAAAAAATAAGACTCGTTTCATAAGCATTGTACTTTTAAAATCAACTTAACTCCTGAGGTCTGTACAGTGTTCCGTTAGGGACATCGCTTCTTCGCTTCTTTGCGCTTGAAATGGACACGCGAAGAAGCGAAGTTACGATGCGAAGAAGCGCAGTTACGATGCGAAGAAGCGAAGAACATTACTTTGTAACTTCGCTTCTTCGCACCGTAACTTCGTTTCTTCGTAACTTCGCTTCTTTGCATCGTAATTTTCCTTCTTCGCATCGCAACTTCGCTTCTTCGCATCGTAGCTTCGTTTCTTCGACCCTTCGCGTCACAATTCGTTTACGCGAAGAGGCAATGTCTCCAACGGAACACTATAGGTCATTAAACAAATATTCTCTGCCAATTTTGTGTTTAAGACTCGACACGTCAAACAAAATAGTGCTTACAAATGAATCTTCCTTGCTGATTTACATTTTCGATCCTTTCTCTGCATCTGCTGTGCTGAGCTCGACCAGTGACTGTCAAGTGATATGATAGACCGAATATAACAATAGAATGATGCTTTTGGATTTTCCCAAAGTTTTGGTTCAATAATCGCACCTTTTATTATAAGTACATTTGGATGACAAATTAAATTTGTGCTGGTTGTTAATTGTTCTCGGCGTTTTGAATGGTGTACGTGTATTATTGTTCTCGGAATTTTATAGAATGTATGATACTTCCAGGCATTTTATGTGTTTTCTGCCGCTTAGAGTTCTCTTCATACATGTATTACCTTTTTGTGGTGTCTTCGAGTTCCATTACCTGTTTAAGTATATTATGTGGTGATTTAGTGTTATGTCTCATGTTATCGGTGTTTTATGAGGTGTCGTCCGAGTTCTGTTATGTGTTTTCGTTATATTTTGTGTTATTTTAGTGTTCTGTAACGTGTTTTCGGCCTTTTATGTGGTAGTTGTAGAGGTCTGTTACTTTTTCATCGGTTGATTTATTACTGTCATGCATCAATATTGATAGGTGCCAAGGAACTTTCTTCTATCCATCGGGACCCGAAAAAGATCTACTTTTTTCACACAGAGAACAACATTCTCCGACAAAAATTGACAAACTCGCCCTTTTATTTAATTTTAATCTTTAATCGAAATAAATATTTTGATAACAATAACAATTCAAGCGATTTCATGCAAATAAAATAATAGCTATGATATGATTATTTAAAAATATAACGTAATTGATAAAATCTAAACAATCGAGTTACATTATGGTTTAACAATGCACGTCGTGTAATTATATCAAAATACATTTTTAACAAGAAAATGAATCATGGCACAATCATCAGTTTGAAATATTATGCTATCCCCTTCAGTTCACACTGAAAAAAGGGGGAGTGAACACATGATTTGGTAATCGCATTTAGCACAGATGCTGCAATAAACTATCAATATAATTGTGATGGAAACGAAGTGTTCCGACATTGCTACCAAAAAGTAGCCTGTCGAAAAAAAAAAAAAAACAAACAAAGCAAAACAAAAAACGAAAAAAAAAAAAAAAACAAAAAAAAAAACGAAAAAACAAAAAAAAAAAAACAAAAAAAAAAAACGAAAAAAAAAAACCCAAAACAAACAAACAAAAAAAAAAAAAAAATAAAAAAAAAAAACAAAACAAACAAACAAACAAACAAAAACAAACAAAAAATTAAAACAAAAAAAGAAAAGAAAAACAAAACAAAATAAAAAACCAAATAGGGTGCACCAGCCATGCATGCTTTAATAATTCGGATAATGAAAATTCAAGCCAAAATGATTTAAAGTAGACAAAATAATCATGTGTGGCTACCTCTCGTTTAATTTCTAAATTTCAAGCATGAATTTCCGGTGGGGTATGATCAGAAGATAATGTGAAAAGAAACCATTTTAAGGATGGTAAAATGGTGTTAACCTCCTAATTTTGATGGCAAGGCCATACCTGTTTATTCTTTGTTAAGTGTCAGGTCAAGGAATGGAAACAACAAAGAGACGTGAATATCCGAACAAAGAAAGCACTTTTTTTGGCCCAATGAGAAGGAAATGTCAATTTATTACTTTTGACTACGAACAGTTTTCTTGTTCGTTTAAGTGAAATACTCTTCTAACACGGGAGTCTTGGATTAATGAAGGACGTTGCACCACAACGGTCATGAGAATTAATTAAAACTGATAGATTCTAGTGGGGAAATTTTAGAATTATACCATCAGAATATCTTTGAGTGCAAAACATGTACAGATAATGAAATGATTTTTAGAGAAGTTTAAGATAACTTCTCGAGTCGAAGAAATTAGGAAATATACATGTCACTTTTGAAGTGAAATGACGATATCTATATTAGAAATCACGAGACAGAGTTTTTTTAGACCTGATTTCCAGGTTTGATCACAATAAAGGGTTGTAATTCTTGAGATTTATCACAGTTGCTTTCTACTTTGATTTCATCATCGTCTTTTGAAGTTTTGGAACATATATGAATTACAAGTATGATTCCTGCTGATAATAACAATGCTGACGCAACACATATGTAAGAGTAGTTCCAAGTTCCAGTCAGGTCCTCTAACCATCCTGTAAGAGAAATAAATTATGAGTTTTCTATATTTTAGATTTATTACATGTAATTCAGTGTTTCAAGGAATTTGTAATACGGATCACTTTAAAATTAAAAACAAATAATTATAAATGATTTTTTTAAATGCAAATAATGGAATTAATGAATGAGAAAAATGTAAAAACAAAGAATTACCTAAAGATGGTTGACCTATTCCAGAAACGAGTGCATTCACTACAGTCACTAGACCAAGGGCTGCGGGTAAACTCTCAAGCCCCACAATGTCAATGGTAATTATCGGTAGGAGCGTGTACAGGGAGCCAGGGAATGTTCCCACTATGGCCGCATAGCCGTACAATAGTTCTAGTTTTGATAGAAATGGTACACAAAAGGCTGAAATTCCACTTACAAACATACTCATCACAAAAATTAGTTTGGCAGAAATAATTCTTCTGTCCGTGAACCATCCAAAAGACACTCTAGATACTACCTCAAAAATGCCTATAATGGACATAGCTACCGCTGCCTGGTATATACTGTAGCCTTGGTCCTCAAGGAATGCGGGTAGTAATAGGAAGTTTGATGCATAGCTGGTCGCAGCTAAAGAAAACGCAATTGTAGCACAAGCGAACGATGGATATTTGAACAAGTTCCACCTAAAGTTGAAAATGCTCTTCAAAGTTTTGAAACATCCTTCAACCTCATGTTTAGTTTTGTCCTCGTTTGGTTTACTCTCTTTTGTTTCCTCTGGTGCTTCGCTGTCGTCTAGATTATCATCCTCTCCACAAGGCTGACAGTGCTTGAATTCCACAGGTTGTCTGAACATTGAGGCAGCCACACAACTGTTCAGCATGACGCCGCTTAAGACTATCATACAACCGTGCAGACCGTATGAATCTATAAGGTACTGATAGAAGAAAGGAAAGATGAATCCCCCGATGCCGCTCCCTGACAGGACAATGCCATTTGCCAAGGCTCGGTTCTTATCAAAGTAGAAGTTCAAAATCGTAGTGCAAGGTGCATACGTTAGTCCGTATCCTATACCTGGAACACGAAATCAAGATTGATGATGAACTATAATTTCTATTCCCATGGGAAATATATTCTAATTGAAACCTTGGATGTCTTTATGATTGCATTTTTCGCGAAAATTTATCCATCTTAGATTGAATAATCTAACGTTTTTATAGATAAAACATAATAAAGTATCAGCTGGAAAGGAATAGAAACTAGAGTAGATAAGCTTAAAGACTCTACCTATCAGGAAACTGTAAGAGAAGTATAACATCTGCATATTTTCTGTGAAAGCACTGATTAGGAATCCAAGGGACATGAATATACCACCTAGAAATGTAACTTTCCTGAAAGAGTACCTCATTGACAGGGCATTGGCAAGAGGTCCTGAAACGAAAAGAGAGGTTATCAATCATCTTGTTGATACGTGGAATCTCGGAGTTTTCAGTCAAATCGGAGGGTAATGTGCCAGTAAGACGAATAATAACTCACTTTTGCACACCCGTCCTCAGGCAAGGTATGCATGTACAAGACTGAATTATGTATTTATGCGAGAGAGGTCTCCAACTGTACTCAGTTGCAGCAACCAGAGCGCAAGAATCGAAATACCCAAATGCGAAAACACGGCGTAGAAAAGGGTGTGAGCTTATCTGTTTAGAATAACTTGTTCGGAAATGTTCTCCTCGAAATCTATTACCAATCATTTCATATCATGTCAGATATTTTTGAAGAACTTACCTAGCATCGATTGTATAAAGATGCATGTGCTTCCAATACTGGCCGTATTACCAGCACCTCCATGAAAGGTGTTCAGTAGCTCAGCATACAGTATGCCAAAGGTCTTAATGCTGCCCATCATCAAAGAGTACATCAGGAAACATGCTGTATAGAAATAATTGAAATATATGTTCCATCGTGTTACTTTGGTGCACCTTATGCGCATTACAACAAATAATGTATCATCAGTGAAACTAGAGGCTGAAAAAGAGGAAATCCAAGTAGCGAATATAAAAAGAGCGAAATCCTAAACATGACCTAAAATACATTCCGCCAAATTACCAGCTATGGAGAGAGCTATGCAATCACGGAGATACCCCTTAGATCTAACCTTTTCGGAAGATTTTATAAATCTAATGATCGAATGCATCCACCACTGAATTCGAATTCCATCATGAACATGCATCATGAATCATTCCATAAAAATAATGAATGTATTTTTGTGAGGTTATACTTACCCGCCATAATGACCCATGAGTATCCCGAGTCCTTAGGCGTGGTCAGCTGCTTCCCTCGTGACATTGTTGAAAATGATGACTGTCACGTACCTCTCATCAAGAACTCAAGAATAACCTGAAAAAAATGCACATTCGGTTGACTTTTTTCTTACATAAAATTTAAGTTAATTTAGTTTGTTTTGTCGCGTTATATTCGAATGTTTTTGTAATAGCTTTGGGTGATTTTGTTAAAGAATCGGCGTGTGTTTTCCGTTGTTGTTAATGATCTGTTCATTATTCTTTCTAGGAAACTAATAAACGAGCTTCAACGTTATTGCTTCTTCTATGATTGTATGATTATCTAGAGACGAATTTTGTAGAGGGATTCTAGTCCCTTTGAATGAAATTGTCAATATTGAAATATATATTCTATAGCACCAATTTTATTGTACCAGACACGTGTCGTTCGAGGAAAGGCACAAGGATGCCGAACCCCAGCTAAGAACAGAGCTATGCAATAAGGAAGATACCCCTTAGTTTTACAAATTAAAGTCTAATTTGATTAACAGAAAATTTAGAATATATTCTAATGCAGTGCGAATATACTAAAACTAGGCGAGCGATATCCTCGGGGACTTACAGTCCATAAGCATCGATACTCACCTAGTGGTTGAAATTTTCAATATTGAAATATGTATTCTATAGTACCAATTTTGTTGTACTAGAGACGTGTTTCGGATATTGAATCCTCATCAGTAGTACTTAATGCCACATATGGTCGATACGGGAACTCGTCATACACTATGATATCCCATTGTCCAGAATGGTGGAAGATATTCTGTCTTAGACCATTTGAACCACCCAACCACAGACCTTACTTGTATCTGCCGCAATGGAAGTAACCGGATGTGATATTTCTGCCGAATTGAAGCGACGGGTGTTGCATGCAAGAAGGAGATGTTGACTCTTCCTGGGCACCTGGTCTCATTCCTAAATTGGGTGTTCGCTACTTTTCATGTGGTGGAGGTTTTTGTTTGTTTGCTTTCGTTCCTGTTTTGTCCTGATTTTGTATGCCTTCGGTATATGATTTCCTGAATTATCGATTTTGTACTGTGTATTGGAATTACCGATTTTGTACTGTGTATACTGTGTATACCTGCTAGGGGTCCGTCGATACTTAATTTTGTGCTCTATTGTGAGTGTTGTTGAGATTATCGTCAGGATCTTCTTTAACTCAATTGGGATATGGTCATTGTCCCTATTTGTCATGTACACAAATTGAATAAAGCCAAAGTGATTTCTCCTAACGCCATCTACAATATAGACTTTTAATTTCCTCTTGCCAAAAATTAGCGGCTCCAAATTGCTTAATTCTAAGCATGATCGAAAAAATTATGCCGAAACCCCAGCTGAGGACAGAGTTATGAAATCAGGGAGAGATACCCCCTAGTCTTAGAAATTAAGATCAAATTTGATGACAGAAATTTTAAAATATATTTCAATGCAGTGCGTAAACACTAAAACTAGGCGAGCGATATCAGCAACATTTAGATAATAAAAAAGAGTATTCCAACTCGTTACTTTGTTTAAAAATTTACAAACCGATTTTAATGCATTGATAAATTCTCATCAGTGGTACTTAATGCCAAAATGATCTTCAGACACAGCCAAATTTATTCATTCCGAGGTTCGCAACCGTTCCAATGGAAATTCTAATGGTTTTGCATTGCCTCCTCATCTTTAAGACTGGATGACTGATAGGTACTTCTTTGATGATCACGAGTAGAGACCTCTAGATTTTGTGTACCTACTTAACTAACAGTTTGCATCTTTAAATTTTTGTGTGGGGTCAATTTAGTAGCATAATTAGATGAAATATATGTCAAAAACATTAGATGGATGGTGCTAGCTAGGATGTTAACCTACTTTAATTTTGATGATATTTGGATGAAAAGACAAGTTTCCTGAATAGGAAAACAATTTATGATTTCAAATTGATAAAAGGGTAAAAAGAAAGCTTCTTTTATAGCTGGTAAGAAATAATTATTACACTTTCAACATTTAATCGCGGGAACGTGATTAACTACTTCGCATTGCAAAAAAGTGTTGACAATAATCAGACGGAAATGTTCCAACTCGTTTCCTTCTTGCAGAAAAGTAAATCTTAAAATGATTAAATGCACCCATTTAAATGTTCGACGATGTCATTGAAAAAAAGAAGAAGGTGCAACTGTACGTATTTGAAAAAAATTGATATAACTTTATTTATTTCTTACCTTACAATAACAAAGAGGCTAAGACCATGAAGTGTATTTCACGGTGCAAGTTAAATTTTGCAGCAATTCAAATAGCTCTTTTTTGAGGTCAAGTTCAAGTTTGCATGTCAATAGCCTTAAGTTATGTTCTTGCCAAGTTAAAGCTAGTATATCATTAAGTATTTAATAGGTCACACGCATCTTGCATTAAATGGCCTGGGTCATTAAACTATTTCAGTATTCTGTATACTGTTAATCATAAACAGCATGCATCTTGAATACAAGTTGATAGAGAGGTCGCGCTTTAAACTAGAATTCCCATTAAATGCAAACACTTTCATGAAACTCAAACACAAAACCCAATTTAAGAATCTAAAAAAAATCATAACAATAAATGATCATACACAACCTTGAAGAATGAAAAACAAAGATTAGGAGGAAATCCCTAACAGTGACTCAGCGGAGTACACTTTCACGAAAAGAGAAAATTAGACGGAGAAAACACCATTACACAATTAAAATACGAATGACAATATTGTCTATATGAACGATTTTTGCAAAGTCTATAATGTAATAAAAATATTATAGGTGGCCCAACATATAAGAATGCGACTTTATACGAATAAAAATGGCGAAATAAATTAAATCCTGTCGTAGTATGGTCATTGTATAAAAAGATCAGAACCGAACTCTTATGTGTATTCTGAACTAGAACATCAAATTAATTTCTGTCATCTTCTTAATGTCTATCATAAAGGCAAGTCACAGGGCCTTTCAAGAAAAAGGAATTTGACAAATATGACAACAAGGGATTTCAAATATAGACATACATGTATAAACCAAAATATGTAAACAAAAAATGAAAATATGTTGTGAGATTTCGAGGAACAGTATGATTTTACTTTTGCTGTTGGGATATCATTTTAGCTCACCTGAGCGAAGCTCAAGTGAGCTATTGTCATAGCGCACCGTCCGTCGTCCGTCGTCTGTCGTCTGTCGACGGTCGTAAACTTTTCAACATTTTCGACTTCTTCTCCGGAACCACTGAACAGATTTTCATGAAACTTGGTAGGAATGAAGTACTTATGGTCCCCTACAAGTGTTGTTGTTTTTTGTCCGGATCCATGAATAGGTGGCGCCACCACAGGCAAAAGTAGGTCACAGGGGGTACCCTCTTTTGACAAACTTCTTCTTCAGAACGGAAGCACGTATCGACTAACCGAAAGCATCAGGATGATCTAGAGAGATGTCTTCAGAAGTGTTGTTATTTTTGGTTCCACTCGGAAGTCAAATTTTTGACGCGTTTTTGACGTCTTTTCAGACTTTGTCAGAAATGCACATTTTTGCACTAATTTTTTTAAATACTCAATAAGTGTATGATTTTACACATTCATTTACTGCATATTTATCATATTATAGTTACTAAATGCTTTGATAAGTATTTTATTCTAAAATTCTAATTTTTTGATTTTTTATGAATTTTTTTCTTATGTGAAAAGGAAGGGGGGGGGGGGGGTGATTTTCATACATATTCAACTTCTTCTCCAGAACCACTGAACAGATTTTTATGAGTATTTTTTCAATCATGAATAGATATGTTTACTGTGCACATGGACCCAAGGCTTGTGGGTTCAAGTTCTGGTACTTCTTTTATCTATATCAGGAATTTTAACCCTGGTAATTTTAGTTTCGTATAAGAGGGGGAGAACTCTTATAGTTGGTACATGTATAACAGCAGAAGTCATGTATGCAAGAGTTGTCTTTCTTTAATATTGATATATGTTTTTGAGGTTTAAATTGTTGGATTATCGATTCATTTGAATGTTATATATATTAAATTATTAAATTAGTATGCAAAAGAAAACTGAATAATTTTAAAAAGATGAATAAGTATTTTCAAATCCATCTTGTGAAGACTAAGATATATAACTTTGAAATCAAAATATTGAGAGCAGCTCAAAATATTAATATAAAAACACAACTCTACATTTACATCAATGTAATCAATAATGTAGTGAGAGGAGGGGGAGGGGACTGTAATTTATTAGCAGGATTTTGCTTTAGCTTCTGTATAACTGTCTCTCTCGGGTTACTTAGATTACTTAAGAAGAAAAGGGGGGGGGGGGGGTATTTTCATACATATTCAACTTCTTCTCCAGAACCGCTGAACAGATTTTCATGAAACTTGGTAGGAATGAAGTAATCATGGTTCCCTACAAGTGTTGTAGTTTTGTTGTCCGGATCTGTCAACAGGTGGCACCACCACAGGCAAAAATAGGTCATGGAAGCTACCCTCATTTGACAAACTTCTTCTTCAGAACGGAAGCACGTATCAACATACTGAAAGCATCAGGATTATCTAGAGAGATGTCTTAAGAAGTGTCGTTAATTTTTGTTCGACTCTGAAGTCAGGTTATTTTCCTTTTACAAACTTCTTTTTGTTTGATATGCTTAGTTTACGTAGTTTTCAGGTGAGCGATTGTGGTCCTCTTGGACCTCTTGTTATAACTTCTTCCCGGTAAATAGGATATGTAAAGAACTCCAGAAAGGCAACTCGATCTGTACTGACCACAGTTGAACATATCAACACATGGCAACAAACAGAGGACGCCGAACTTGGGAGGAACATTAGGTTTCATTCCGATCACGTTTGTATTATTTTAAAATGAACATTCAATTATCGTTTAAATGTAAGGTGAAAGTACAATTTGTATGCTAAGACCCTTATAGTCGCAGTCCTGGCCAATCTAAATGTGCAAATACATTTGTAGCATTTAGTGAATCGCGTGCATTTAATATCTTGCGTTTACATTATTACCATAATCTTATAAGTTTCAGTTTTGTACCGGGATCTTTTCCACTAATACTGTACTGACAAACCCATACGACGTAACTTCGAATTGATTTGAATTTTTCTGCAAAAAGGTAAATTAAAGAGTTGGAACACTTGCGTGTTATTGGAGTATCTATGAAGCTATGTTGTTGTCTCGGTCTGTTTGTCCTATTTTCTTCACTAGTAAAAAAGTTCTGTTTTATATCATTTCCAGAATTTGTAAGCCTTTTGAACGTGATTTTTGGAATTTGATTTCGGGTTTTGTGTTTGTTTTTCATTCACTGATAGACTAGATAGACTAAATGAGTTAAAGAAGATCGTGACGACAATCTCAACAGCACTCACAGTAAAGTACCAAACTGAGCATTGACGGACTCCCAGTAAGATAGAGGTGGGACCAGGTGCCCGGGAGGAGTAAGCATCCCCTGTTTTGGTAGCCGCATCCGCCATCGATGTTCATACACGAAAATGAAAACAATATCTAAAATGTATGCACTGTCTGGGGTTATGTCTATATAGAAAGTACTTTGGCGACCATGTCAGAGAAAATATTCAAAACACTTTCTGTCAAACCCCTCGCGGGTAAGTTTATTACGAACACCACATGGAAAAGCGCACCAGTGTGACATAAATGAGTTAAAGAAGATCTTGACGACAATCTCAACACGAGTAAAGTTGTTTACGTTAAAACAGTGGAACAAGATATATCAAACACAAAACACAAGACGCTAATCCGCTATTCATAGAAAATAATTTGATGATATGGATTATGCGTCTACATCCTGTGAGTTGTCCTGAAACATAATTGTCTTTCAAGTTGTTGTATAAAACCATAGTTCTTACCGAAAGGTAACATTGCAAATAGAACAGTAATGCGTAGGGGTCTTAAGGTTTCACAAATGTTCATGAACGGATATCAAAGTATTTGGCATATAGAACACAGTGCTGACTGAAACGAGCTTACGATCAATCAACTAAAAGTCCGACCAACTATAAGATACAAAGAGTAAGTGTCTTAAGAGTCTTATCCCAGTTAACACAAGCATGTTTTAAAAACATTTCAAAAATATTTCAGTAAATGTTATAGAAACATGATTTTGTATGGTTCAAGAAATATTAATAATACATTTTTGGAAACATTTCATTTTGTTAAGCACTCTTAAATGTTGTTAAAACGCGTTAAAACATTCTATACAGCTGCAAAATGTTTTCAAAATGTTCTTGGGACGTTTTGTCAGAAATGTTTCAACAGAAACCTGCTTGAAACCATTCGAAAATATTTCGTGTTACCTGGGATTATGACAATGTTTGGAAGTGTCCGTCATGGAATTCCGACATTATGGCCATGGTGTACAATACTGTTACAATACTGACTAGACTGGTACAGTACATAGCCCTTCTTTGATGATATCCATGGTAAAATGTTTGAGTTTAAGTCACACACAAAATCAAAATCCGAATTCAATCAATGGGCGTTGGAAAATACAATAAATGGACATTTTCGAAACCAGGAAAATAAAAAGCAAACAAAACAACGATTGATTACATATTTTACGATGACAATTTTTAAACTAAAGTCTCCATTTAATCCCTCTTATTTTGTTGATCAAGTCACAGAGAAATAAAGACGGAAACATCCTAATGATACAAACTGTGAAATTGTTCCAAACGTCGGAAAGAATGTAAAATTCCCAAAAGGTCTTATAAAATTATGCAAGAGCACGAAGCATGAGTGCAAGTTTTAGTTTACCTGCCCAGAAATTTGAAGACTGCATGCTTTAAGGCTGTCTAGGAAAATGACAATTAAGCCAAGAGGGAGTCCAAATAATCTCTTTTGTAATACACTTTACTATGCTTGGAATTTCGTGATTGGGGCACTTCTTCCCGAGAGATAAAACTTCGCGCATTAGAGCACAGTAGAATTTAAAAAAAAATTCGCTCAGTTTAAAAGAAATGTTTTATAAAGAAAAATAGGTACGAGACATATGTATCGAAAAACGTAGTTTCGCTATATAAAAAGTTGACGTCCTCATTTTCGGACACTTGGCAAAAAGTGATGTAGATATTTCCATGCTAACGATGTTCATGTAATCGGTCAGTGTCCCTCAGATAGATACTGATACAAGAATAGCGGAATCCATGCTTCATACTTTCGTCAGCATAGAATACTTTTAACATTGTTCGTTAGTTAAGTAAAGAAAATAAGCAATTTGGGTGTGGTCATTCGCAGCAAAAGCTTATGGTGGGAGCTGTGAAAGATAAATTAATGATATCTACGTGGAGGTAATCAATACATGTAGTCTTTTGAAGATGGGGATTTGCATTATTGATGAAAAATATCTAAAGGACATCCGAGTGCGGAAACATGTCGTAAAATCGCTTTAAAATATTCTGCATCGTACTCTTACATTTTAAAATTTTGTATTTAACATTGAAGCGATCGCTGGCCTCTGATTCATCGTTTCTTATTCTGTCTCAATTAAAATGGAGTGGATTCTTAACCTGATGGAGTAAATATCATACCTTCTAATAGTATTTTAAATAAACAGTTTGGCTGCCAGAGTTTTCCCACTTTAAACCAAATATGATATCTAACAAAAATTGAATTTTACAGCTGAAAACATCAGTTGATATTGAAATCAATTATTATTGTTCTACTTTAAATTTGGAGCCGCGTACTCTCTGCAAAGAAATTGCCCAAATTTAAATTCAAAAGAATAAAACCAGAGGGCGCTACTGAAATTGATTTTGGCTGTGTCTGAAAATCACTTTGGCTGGAAGCATCACTGATGAGGATTTTTATCCGAAACACATGTCTGGTTCATTTAAAATTGGTATGAAATATTTTTCAAGAAGGTAAAGAGTTGGAACACTTCCGTTTTTTTTATTTTTTTGATAAGGATAAACCAAAGACAAAAAGTACCGTAATTCAATTTATGAGAAAGAGCATGCATGTACCTTTAAACATGGTCAATGAAAATTGATCAAGATAGAAGACTTACCCAACGATAGCTCTCATTTTAAAACAGGAACTAAACAGAATAAAGATAAGCCGAACGTATTTATTTATATACATTGTTTTTATTATAAAACTTCTATCAGTTACCAAATCGTCATGATACAGAGAAACGTGAGTTCTATCTAGCTAAGGGACATCATATAACTGACCGACTATTGATACCCATTACATAATTGGGGTTACAGGGGTTATCACTTTGAACCCTACCTAACCGATACCGTGCATCAGCATTCATTAACATGAATTAATTAGAAATCAGGCTATCATTAAACCAAGTTCATGAAATATAAGTTAACACAATCACTATTTGGTTTCTGCATTCTAGACGTGGAAAATTACTTCAAGGTCACTTGTTTCCACTTGCAATTTGGACATTATCTGATGAAATAAAATAATGCCTCTTAGTGAATTTACGATACATGAAAACAAGAGATAAAACATAAATGGACATTATTATGAAACCGGTCATAACACGACAAAATGACACGTGATATAGAGAGTGCAAATTAAACACCGTATTCATCAGAGTCCAAAAGTCATAATTTATAATGAATGGGCAAAGAAAACCAGGAAAATGCAAAATATCTCAATGGTGTCCGGGAAGAATCCATCACTCAAGGCATGCAGACAAAAAATCAAAACCGGTGAATGTATCACAAAACTGATGCTTGGGATAATTTAAATCAAAATGGCCTTTATTATAATTAATATCAAATTAATTCTAAAAATGTCCTTCGGGTTTTCTCATGATTTTTTTTTTAAGTATTGCAGTATCTAAGGTGCGAGCGAGTGAAGAAATTATGTTTTTGACCGGTAATGCATTTCTGATGTTTTCCGTACGCAAAAAGGAATCCTCACAGGAATCTGATGACTAGGAATCCTTGCACATAGCAGTACGGAAAAGATTTTCGAATATCCCCCCTTTTGACTTTCAGTGCCATCTATATGGGACAACAATTTTGCTCCCAACAAAATTTTTCGAACACAAGTATTATCATTTTCTTCGAAATTTGCACAATCTGGGACTTAGAAGCTTTAAGATTTGTAGAAATCAGAACCGACCCTTAAAAATTCTAGAGCCAGAACGTTAGTGGTGCGGGCGAGCATTTTATTTTTATAATATTGTTTTTTGAATTTTGAAAAATATTGTGCGGGAAATCCAAAGAACATTTTCAAATTAATTTGGTATGGCCAAAGTATCTTTTGGAACGGAACACTTCCGTATTATCATTATAAACACTTTTGTATTTCCTTTGCAGCGAGGAACAGTTCTACTCGTTCCCCTGGACTGGATGTTTAGGGTGTAGCTCTGTCGCCTGAAAGAATTTTTGGTGTGGCCCTTTATCAAATTGATTTTGCTCTTTTGGGAACTTGTAATTTCATCATAAGATCATCGAAATTAAGGAGGTTAACATCTCAGCACCATCCCTCCAATGCCAACTTGGTCATAGATTTCATTTAACTACGCCACTGAATAGACCCTAGACAAATTTGGAGCCGCGCACACTCTGTAAATCAAATGCACAAATTAAGAAATAAAACCAGAGGACGCCACTGAAATGAAACAAAGGAGGGGATCTCCAGGTTGCGGCACCCACAGCAAAACCCCAAAACACCCAATGCAAAAACTCAGAGCAGACATGCACAGGAAGAGACGCAAAAAGGACAAGGAACATCAACGCACAATACAGAAATGATTACACAATAACCAACGAGACCTATGGGCAACCGATGCCGACTAAAGACGGCCATCTGCCACGGAAATAGCAGAAGGTTTGGTTATCCTGGATAACATGCGCATACTTCGGCATTTTATAAGTACCACTGACGATGATTTAATGTCCTTATCACGTGTCTGGTGCATTAATTTTCATTAGGAAAGAAAAGATTTATTTCAACGTTGTGGAGAGTGCTTTACATTTTCATTGTTTCGTTCAAAGCATTTTCGCGATGACAAAGTAAGTCTCTGAAGTTATCTAACTACACTGCCTTGATAACAACCGATAATTCCTTATGACCCTTTTAACTTACAGGAATCGATTCTTAATATTTTCAAGTTATTAGGAATGGTTGCAAAGCACAGAGCGAATCTTATGTAATTTTATTTCTTTTGAAGTAAGTACGTTAGGATTTCGGATGGAATCCTGATGATTAAATGTACCATATAGCTTCAGTATTGATTAGCGTTTGTTTTTAAATTCAAACAATAATTGTTGCATAGATCTTATTTCATTCTTTTCTCGAGATTGTTGTTATTTTTAAACGCTAATTATAATACTAAAACTTACTTGTTCTACCACATATCCTAACTATGAAAATTTTGAAACAAAAGATTAGAGAAAATTGATTCATTTATTGCAAAACAGCCCATCCTTTCTACTTGCTACATGGTTATAAGTTTCATAAGTACATTAATTACATCACTCATAAAATCATATGTCTGTAAGTGTGTTTGAAGATGGCCTCAAGTTTGTTTTTATAGAAAAAATTTCGTCACCTGTAGAAACTACCAGGTAAGAAAGAGAATAACTGCGTTTAATTTGAATGAAACAAAACTAGATACGAATGAATGATTATTGTTTACTCAAATAACATCGTAGCTGCTGAAGGTGTTGACGAATTTTACACTACATAAATTTGAACCAACAGATATTTACTCAGCGGTTTTGATGACGTCACCGTGATATTTCACACCCATTCAGTCTTTGTACGACAGATCTACATTCGTCTGCAAGTCGTATATGAATGAAGTAATCAGATGTACATGCAAGATTTTCGACTGCTATGTTAGATATTTGATACGATCGTCATGGATTCTGGTCGAAACATCAGTTTATATACGATACTGGCTAATTTGAACTTTTGATGACTACGCTTAACCAGTAGCAATCCGTACCGGAGTCGTAGGTTCGCGGTTCATTGAAAATATTGCGTCCCGACTCGCCACGGATATATCTTTTTTGGAGTCGTAGCGGAGTCGTGGCTCGATCCGTGGAAGTGAGAAGGGGGCTTTATTTCGATTAATCGAGTCTACCTTAAATCTTACCATTGAAATGCATTTGCATAATGCTAATTGGCATGATATATATCTATTCTAGACAGATCCAATACCTTGTCACATCTTTTATTTTTGCTGGGTCTCGTAATAAAGCAAACATTGATTGCAATTTTCAGTTTCAATTATCATTTGTCGTGCAGTTAAATTGATGGAGATAGAAATTTCCTAACCAGAGCTCGAAACTGCACCAAGATATAAAATAATTGCATTTGGCAAAAATAATGATAATATGCGACTTGCACTTACTTACCTGTATAAAATTCCTACTCCTAATCCAGTATATTGATCAAGCATGACATGAGTTGGTTTGCATCCATCTTTCTTTCGTTATGAAGCCAATACCTACAGATTATGTGAAAGCTGTGATCAATATGATTCTGATATTAATTAAGATTTTCAATTACATCAGAAAAATATCGATTTCAGATCTTTACTACGACTTTCCGCAATCTTTATGCAATGGGGTTAAATAGGTACTTAAAGATAATTAGGAATTCAGCCTTTTCTTTCTGTTGTATAATTGTGATTTTCCTGAGGAAGATGCTGAATCTTCCCGGACACCTTGTTCCTACCCTTTTTGGGACTAATACTTCCTGCTTTCATGGTATACAGTATTTGTTGATTTGATTTATGGTCGGCTAGATATTGCCATGTTGTATATTATCGATATGTGGATTTGACAATATTTTGCAATTCTTGTTTTTTGGAATCTGTCTATCCATGTGGACTAGAGGTGGAGAGACGATATTCGCTTTACTTTTACGGCAATGGTAGCCTTATTTACTTCGTGACGACTTCAACTTTAAGATTACAATACCCCTTTCCTGAGTCATGTGAGAAGTATGTATTTATATCGCTGCTTATACGCTATTCTTATTCACCTTCACCTTGAGACAAAAAGAAAAACGAAGACGGGGCAGTTTGTCGAGATTTTCTTGTCTCACACTCCACGTGACATTTATTATGATGTCATAGAATGTAACGCTATATCATCGTTTTATTTGAGGACATTTTGCATCGATTCTGGTTTTTAAAAAATCAATTCAGTGATAATAATATGAGCTGAATGAGAAAAAAATAATCTATCAAGACTTTGCGACTGAGACTGGATCAACTTGCAATTGATTGATTGGAAAAAAATGCTTAGCTAAATCCTCAAATGGACTATTATTTTATTTTCATATAGAATAGAATTGTTCAATCAAAAATCAAGGAATAAGAAGATTTTAAGCATTGGTTGGTTTGAAATTTTCTTCAAGAAGGTAAAGATTTTGATTATTCAAGAATTTGATCGTCGGTATATTCACGTGATACGCAGATGATATGTTCCTCGGTTGAACCCCCGGAAAATACCGTATACATGTAGGCCTATCATATTGCCATCATTATCAATTATATGATGGTGAACTGATCTGCTCTGATTCAAAGAAGAGTTCTATTCAGAGAACATGTAAGCAGAAAATTGCCGATGCTCACCACATGTCATGATATCGTGTACGGACAGATACTGTTTTTAAAAGTATTCTCTGAATATACGTCTACTCTTGACCAGAATAGATTACCATCATATAATTGATAATGATGATATCATATTTTAGACCTAAAATAATTTCTATAAAGTAGATTTCAACTGTATTTACATTGTTTAATCAAAGGGGATTCCCGTGGAACATATCATCAGCGTATCATGTGATATATGACTGTGATTTTTTATTGTTTGATAATTTTGAATCTGTGTGACCAGTGACAAACAACTTTTTCCAGCATGATCTATATACGGTTTTAGAAATGATGTTGACGTCCCAGAATATAAACACATTTGACATTGTTATTTTTAAGGATAGGGAGATAAGAAGTTAGTCTAAGCTTGTGTAAGCCTTGTAATTCGGTTCATTAGATAAAAACTGCATTGATCACGTACTTTCTCTTGTGCAACATTGGCAAGGTCAAGTCATTGTCGTGATTAAAGTTAAAATGTGGAATAAGGGAAATGTCCTTCCTTCGAATATCGAATTAGATAAGCAAAGATTTGTACATTGACACCTTTTTCCTTTAAATGGTATCAAGTAAAAATACATGGATGAACAATCGTCGGAGACCGATACCCAGTTGCATCGTCTTAGGACTATAATTTATGCGTCATTCTATTGTCACATATACATGTACTTTGTCCCATAGGCGAAAAGGTCGTCCGGGTTTGCGCATGCGCTACTAAAGAAACAAGGCTGGTTTTACACTCTTTTCGGAAAAACTCTTGGAAAAATAAAAATTCTATGGTATGATTATTATTATTATTACTTTAATCGATGGACAAAAGGTTAAGCTACATACTGACCAAGTTTGGTTGACCTGGTCCTCAGAATAAGGGAGAAACTCCAAAATGAAAACGGAATCTAGCGATTTATTTTTACTCGACATTAGCTGGTCCACTCTCTATGACTGGAGATATAAATGGCTGCTTTCATTGAAAAGGTGATGACAGGTGAACATTTTGATTAGAGGTAATAGGGAGTAACATCATAAGAATTAGAGTAAAAAACAATTATGTTTTGTTGATATAAGAATCTAATATGTAATGCAGTTGACGGTAGCATTCTAGGCGAGGCCATTCTATTTTATCTTCAGCGTTAGAGAATGGACCAGCTTATGTCGAGTAAAAATAAATCGTGGAATTCCGTTTTCATTTTGGAGTTTCTTCCTTATTCTGTAGTCTAGCTCAACGAAACTTGGTCAGTATCTACTTTAACCTTTTGTCTTTCGATTAAAGTAATAATAGAAATCACACCCTGAGAATTTTTATTTTTCGAAGATTTTTTTTCGACAAGAGAGTAAAACCAGTGTTATTAGCCTTGAATTTTTATGAGGCACATACGAATAATTGCCAGTCGATCTTTCGGCCTGTGCTTTGTCCCGTGTAATTGCCGTTTGAAAGGTCAGTCTTTTGATTGATATATAGGCATAGGCAAATAATCATGAGCGTAAATCGAGTTTAGATCCTGCTCATTTACCCGACGTTATTTCAGTATTTGTTCCGATCGTCCCACTTACAATGTATATTTCACCATAAGTGTCCGGTCAGTATTTATGTAATTTTCATCTGATAATAACACCAAACATCACATAAAGTACGCGCTATCTTTAATCAGTACAAACTTCTTTTTATTTGTTGTAAGAAAATAAGCAACACTCAGTCTTCAGAACTCGCTTTTTCAAGAGAAAAAAGAAAAATGCCACTGTTTTGGGTATATGCAGCTAATGTAAAAATACGGCGGAAAATAAAATTCCAACGAGCATTTTTTAAGAAAAAAGCATGACGTCGCGGTTTCCTATTGTTGACACGAAGAACAACATGGCGACTGCCTGAAATTTAAATAGGAATTTTCTGACGACATTTCATTTTTACCAATACATGTAATAGGGTAAATTAGTTGATAGGGTAAGTTGATGTAAATTTCCTGCCACGTCTGAGGATATTACCTCACAGAGACAATAACAATTTGGAACAGTAAGAAGACGCAGAAATGATGGTCCGAAAACAAGGTGCCCTTGATATTTTAAAGAGGACAGTAGTTTTATCTAAGATGAAAACATACAGATGAAAACTTTTTCAAAAAGACATAGTGACTGTTTACAAATACATTGTACACCAGATAATGTCTCTTACAAAACCTCTTTTCCTAATTCGGACAGAAAGGTGGTGTGTTATAATCAGGAAGTGACATTAACTGTCTTCCTCGCATGCTTGTTATCATTTTGAATATTGCTGGTATCTATCGATTACAATGAAAACCTTACATATGTAACCAAGTTCGATCAACTTTGGTTGATCGCTTCTTCATCGCATTCGAAAATTTCTGTTATCAACATTTCTTGAAAGTTTTTAAAACGTGAGTCCTACAGCATTATATCCAACTCATCCTACTACGTCTTTCGGTGAAATTTTTGACATATCAACATTCACACTCTTTGGTCATATCACTTTGTTTAGATTGATGATCACTGATGAGGATTAACTACCCGAAACGTGCACGTCTGGTCCATGCTGCCAATTTATATGTTCTTAAATGATGTTATTGAATTTGAAGACGTTTAATATTCATCGATCGGAGGACTTTCTAAACGTAGAATTTTTGAGCTGACTTCTTCAACGCTTGCCTTTTAAAAAAATAATCGTAAAAACTGTCTTCACTTGGAATGGTACAAAGTATACAAAATGTTATTTGATATAGTATTATTATAATTGTTTAGACTGAGAATCACTTACGAGGGTTGAGTATACGAAACGTGCGTGTCTGGTCCATGCTGCAAATTTATCCGTTTATAAATGATGCTATTGAAATTGAAGACATTTAACATCTGAACTACTTGTCGAGTGTCACTGCTGGTGGACCAGGAGTCACCTAGGGCACATGTAGCCAAGTTCGATCAACTTCGGTTGATCGTCTGTTTCTTCAACGCATTCAAAATTTTCTGGTACTGACATTCTTGAAATTTCTAAAACTTGGGTCCTGTAGCATCATACCCCACCAAACCTGCTACATCTTTCGGTACCTTTTTGACATAATAATTTTCACCCTCTTTGGCCATATTTAATTGTTTAGATTGAGGATCACTGACGAGGGTTGAGTACCCGAAACGTGCATGTCTGGTCCATGCTGCAAATCCGTTTATAAATGATGCTATTGAATTTGAAGACGTTTTACATAATATGTCTTTGAGATGTTCGCATCATAAGATATCTGACCGAACTGGATTACTGCTGTTTTTTTTTTTTTTTTTTTTTTTTTGTCCGATCTAGAAAAAAAAAACCATCTCATCTTGAATAAAAGGGGAGCTTTGACATTAATAGGATTTACAACGAGCTATTTCTGAAGACTATACAGGTTTCTTGTCGATTTTCGTTTGATGTCGTCTTAGTTAGAACCTTTACAAAACCCATAGTGCCATCCCGCTACCGGTATACTATAAAACCCCTGTGATGTAGGGTGTCAAAATATAGGTCGCAAGCTTTTCCTACAATTATCAGAGAAGACTCTTACATTTGTAGTAAATTATAAGAATAGACCGTGAGAGTGTGTGTGTGTGTGTGGGGGGGGGGGGTTACGGTATTTATAAAGTTCTTAGAAAATCATTGGGAAAAAGAATAAGTCCTCACGAGGGATCGTACATGTAGCACCCGACCTGCTTAAAAAACATGCTTTATCTGAAAAAAAAGTGGTTCTATTGTTCTAATTGAAACATAACATTCCCATTATTTAGTGATCAAGTCCCTAAGATTGTATTCTCTGTGTTTTAAAAGTGGTGTGTGTATTCCCAGTGAATTAGTAAAAGGTTGTCAAATGTGAGTATACCCAGGAGTGTTTCCAGTGTGAATAGGTTTTGGTTCGAGTCATCCCGCAACCGTTTTATTTATCTTTTTGTCAAAGAATTCCGATAAATCTGTAAAAGTTGACTTTGACTTAAATATGAAAACGAATTGAAACAAACTAATTGACTGTGCAAGTTAGCTAGCTAACCAGCCACTCGTTACCCCTTAAATCTTTTCAGATACTGAAATTAATACTAAGGTCGCTAAAACATTACTCTGACTTATCTGAATCGTTTTATCTTTTGAAGAACCAGCAATGACGATTTATTGTCCGAAACATTCCTAAATTTTCTAGTGCATCGAATTTGAGTTGTAACACGTCAGAATATTTTCCTTGAGTAAAAGTTCATAACAAAGCAAATTTATCAACTACTTACTTTCCAAGTGAGTGTGCTGGAAGGAAAATTTTAAAAGATTCAGTTTGGAAGTGAGGGATAAATGTACCTTTAAATTGACAATATTGAAATATATGTGCTATAGTACCAATTTTGTTGTACTAGACACGTGTTGTAAATGGTATATGTCAAATTATATATGTTATTTAATAAACGTCTTCAAATTCAATAGCATCATTTAAAAGCAGATAAATATTCAGCATGATCTGACATGTTTCTCAGTTATATCAGGATGATTGCACTTATTTCAGCTAAAGTATATAAACCGGGAAACTTACCTGTACAGTTGAGTAAAACGAAAACCATGAATTTCGGGCATTGATGCCCAGGAACTGTCATGTAAAATATATCTCATCTCCTCATACATCATGTTTTGTTTACATTATTCAAAGTTCAAGGGAAGTCGGGAATAGGGATGATGTCTATAGCTCTTCAATCAATGAAGTATCCTTTTTTTGCATGATATTGATTAACATAGCATGCCATCCGTATCATATAAATATGTTAAGGTTTCTGATAAAAGAGTTGTAACGCAACTAAGAAATATGTTAGTCAGAACAATGACATAGAAACATTTGCCAGTTGAACATTATCCCACTCGGTTTTTGGTACAAATATTATGTGATGCAAGATCTGATCCAAATATTTAAGAAATGGGGTTGCCATCATGTAATCGTCATGTCCGCTTAAGTAAGTGACAAAATGACTTGTTTGTATCAACGTACAGAAAGAAAGGAAATGTTGATTTATTGATTGTAAGTGCAGCGCAAGTATACTGAGATTTACATACATTCAATCGTTTTTACCATTTTTGCACTACAAAAGTGACAGGTGTAACTAGAAAACAGAATATGTATACCATCTCTGCACCTGATGACATCTATATTTGCAGAATTCTTTGAAATTAGGTGTTTTGCCAGAAATTGGTCTCGTGGGTTTATGTGTAGTTCTTGTGTTTGTTGTTTCTGTGTTGTGCTTTGACGTTCCTTTTCCCTTTGCGTCTCTTTCTGTGCTTGTCTGCTCTGTGTTTTTGCATTGGGTGTTTTGGGGTTTTGCTGTGGGTGCTGCAACCTGGTGGTGTTGGATATCCCCTCCTATGTTTAGTTTGTAGTTTTCTAAGATTTCTCATAGAGGGTTTTGTGTTTCACTTTCACTCACTGAATGAGTCAATTCTGGGGCGTTATCTTTTTAATGATTTCAAGATCTCTCAACATATGTTATATGTACATTTGTATATTATTCCTTTTTGTGAGAAAGCCGAAGAAAATTCATCAGTTTGCTTTGATATAAAGCTGTAGTTATGTAAATTAAAGCTTTTTCTTTCTAAGATTTTTAAATTATCTACATGTAATGTGAATTTGTAATACATGTAGCTCTCATAAGATGAAATAGCAAATGAATGTTCACTCTTAGTGAAAGATTTTATTATGTGTCATGCAAATTAACTTACCTTGAAGTCGTAGCTTAAGGACCATGGATATACACAGTATCTAGGGAAGTAGCAGTAAATATTTCATCTCGTCTATATATTGGAAACTTCCGATGCGGATGTTTATAAATTTGAATAACTATACAGCTTAAGAACAGTGCGTTTCGTTCGTTGTGGACAAAGTTTTCTCTGAAATGCCAATGGAAGTACTTTTCTCAAACATATTAGAGGTATAGGCCTTTCTGAAAAAAAATATTTATGCTCCTCCAACGGGGAGGAGACATTGTTTTTGCCCTCGCGTCCGTCTGTCCGTCAGTCCGTCTGTCACACATCGTGTCTGGGCTATATCTGCTGAACCGTTTGCCCGATTACTTAAATATTTTGGTATGATGTTGCTTATGAACCGAAGGTTGTGACCAACTTGGTCACTAGATGGGAATTTTCACGATTTGGTCTTGCCTTCTCGACTTTGACACTGAATAACTGTAAGGTATTTCTTTAATGTTTATTGTGAGAACCAACTTTATGCTGTTACATGTAAGACTAAATTGATACAATTATGTTAAGTTCTTCTTTGGATTCAAGAAATATATGAGCGTTGGATTGGATAGAAAAGTTATCGTGATACGTATCGTATCGTGAGTATCGTATCGTGATCTAGTGTATCGTTACATTCCTAATCTTGATCATGTCCAGACTGAAATTGTATAATATAAAATTATGCTGATTATGTCCAGACTTTATATCTTTTGATTTGTATATCCAATCGCTAATTCAGTTTGTTGTTGCTCATGATCCACAGGTTTCAGATCACATATATCAATCATGTGGCCAAGGTCAAGGTCACCCAGTATGCTTATAATAAGAGTGTATATGCTGATAATGTTCAGGCTCTACCTCTTAGATACAACATAATGAATAACTTTCATGTTTTAGTATGATGTTGCCCATGAAAGGTTTCACATTATCTTGACCCATGATCAAGGTCGAAGTGTATGAGCTCTCTACAGCCGGCAGAGCACGGACTGTATTTCGAATGCCTTCTGTTTTTTATATCCATCATCTGTGTGTTTATTGGGCCTTGGCGTCACGCTGTTTGTTTGTATGTTCATCTTACAATGAGGAGGTTACATTTTACACCACAATTGTGCGTTCTTCGAGACCTCAGAGTAATCGGAAAAGTGGGAGGGTTGTGCGCACGCAATCCAGGATGTGATGGTAGATATCTGTATTTTTTTTCTGAAAAAAACTTTTTAATTCAAAATTTGTTTACATGATACAATATTTTTGTGAATTTAGCGGTTTTCTCGAAAAATTAAGGCCAAGGAGAATCACAAAAATGGTATATAATTTTGCCAAAATAGTATCTTAGAGGCAGATGTACCTAGCTATATCTTACAAAGAGTCTTCAATTCATATCAGGTCCATGGATATGTATTTGTGTTTGTGTTTAGTGGGCGGGCATTATTGACATAATGCAACCTTCCATGTTGTCAGAATATACATTGGAACATCTATTGTCAATAATACGGAAGTGTTCCAACTCTATACCTTCCCGAAGAAAATTTCCAACCAATTCAGTATGAACCAGACACGTGTTTCGGCTATTAAATCCTCATCAGATGATTTTTAGGCACAGCCAAAATTCATTTTAGTAGCGCCCTCTGGTTATACTTTTTCGGTAATCCGCGAATTTTGAATTATTGATGGACAACACATCGTCTATGTATCTGTGAGTGAAGTTGAAGTATCGTCCGAAATGGAAGTAACCGGATGTGACAACTCTACCGAATTGAAGCAAAAGCAAAAGCATTTCAACATCAGGGGTAATAAAGTATAAACAGAAATTTATTCTTAAAAAATACATTTTAGAAAGATATTACATCAGTAACTAATACTTAGTATCTTAAATACATTTTGAATCAAACAACTTTAACTGCTTCATTTGAATTGTCATTACTATTAAAGTGAGTGTCATTTATTTCATCGGGTGTTTCAAAATCTTTATCTGGTGTTTTGTCTTTCTTCTTGAATATATGAACCAGTAATACTGTGATTGAAGACGCTAGAAAAAGGGAAGTCATGTAGTAGAATGAGGCATCCCAGCTCCCCGTCAAATCCTGAAGCCAACCTGAAAATATTTTAAACATAATAAGAGCAATGAGATTGTCATTCCTTTACAGAAGTCTGGGTCAGAAGACTCAGAACTCACTCAATTAATTTTACATATATACGAGGGTTGATTGATATGTTGAAAACCTCGTAATTATGAATTGGAATTTTATCAGACATTCTGCATTATTTCTCTTCACAATTTCATTCAGTATATGCACACTTTTGCCACAGGTGTTTAAGGGCCTTTACACAACTTTTAAAGAACTCAATATCTTGACTGGTCAAAAAGCCATCTACTGCAAGTATGACGTCATCATCGGACAGAAAGTGGGTGCCAGCAATAGCTGCTTTTAGTTTTGTAAGTAGATGAAAGTCTGAGAGAGCAAGATCAGGTGAATAAGGCGGATGCTCAATCAAACTAAAGCCACAATCATGAATTGCTGTCATGGCAGTGTGAACAGGAGCATTGTCCTGATGGAACAATACACCTTTAACTTGTGACCTTTCCGAGGCGGTTTTAAAAGTGCAACATTTTCCCGTTACTGTGTCATAAGTGAAACATTGCGTGTGCTATTAATTGTTTGTCCTTTTTGGAGATAATCTATCAGCAGAATATCTTCTTCATCCCAGAAAACCGAGGCACACAACATATCAATCAGCCCTCGTATATATCAGGAGAAGGAAGGGATTTAAAATGATGCATTAAAATCACAAATTAGGTATTGAATAATCATTTGGTCAAAATAAAGAGCTAAAGGTTGTATTGTTTTCAAATTTGAAAAGAAATCGCTAAAGGGTGCATGTACTAGTATACAACGGATATCTGAGATATGAAAAGATTTACTACTCACCTAAACACGGGATTCCTACTACAGCTACCAATGAGTTGAAAAGTGTCATGAGGCCAAGAGCACTCGGTAGAGATCCTAAACCGACAATGTCAATAATGATGACTGGCATTAGGGTGTACAATGATCCGGGAAATGTCCCTACTATACCAGCATATACATACAATACGTAAACGTGTTTTACATGTGGAAGAGAAAGTGTACTTAGACCGCTTATAAACATGCTGAATACAAATATCACTTTTGCAGATACTAATTTTCTATCTACAAACCAACCGAATAATATTCTGGATATTACTTCCAAAACTCCTATTATACACAATGTAACGGACACATCGTCTTTTGTAAAATGAAGGGATTCTATATAGACAGGGAGAATGTAAAAGTTGGCGCCATATCCAACAATGGCTATTGCAAATGACACTGTCACAGCGAGAAACGACAGAGAACGAAACAATTTCCATCGGAACTTGAAAATGGAAATGAAAAATTTGGTACAGTTTTGACGTTTAGTTGAAGATTGTGTATCTGCAGCAGGACTGTCTTCCTTGTCAAGAAGCTTTCCACTGGATTTTGTTCTTAATAATTCGACAGGTTGTCTGTATAAAGCAGATGCCACACAACAATTGAGCATAAGCCCACTCAGTATAATCATCGTGCCGTGTAGCCCATAGTTATCCAAGAGGAAGCGGTACAGGAATGGAAAAATGAAATTTCCCAAACCGCTTCCCGACACGACTATTCCGTTTGCCAGCGCTCTGTTTTTCTCAAAATAAAAATTCAGTAGTGTTGTACATGGGACAAAGGTTAATCCATAACCGATACCTGAAACAAAGAAAACATGTAAATAATATAATTGTTATAAAGGAAAACATCACAAGCAAAAATTTAGGTCTACAGCAGCAACTTGTCTACATCAAGAAACCAAGAGCAATAAAACTTTAAAATATTGAATGGATAAGGGGTTTGATTAACCTTCGCTGAACTTAAAGAAGATATGCGTCAAGAGAGAATTTCAGATCATGGCCCTGTCCTCTCGGACTCCGTTATTCACTGCTGATCAGTGTGCAACCCTCCATGGTATGCGGTAACAAGGATTTTACAGGTCTTTGAATCCTAAGTGACTTTGGCACAGTTGGTTAGATATATAGATATTACAGATAAAGATTGACAGTCATTTGGCGGACATAGACTGTCTTTGATTCTTACGCGCATTTAATAATCACTTTAGAAGAAGGCTGTAACATTCCTCATAAAACATACTTTACTTAAATATTAGAAACTTTTTTTTCGAAATTTAGTTGTGGTATTATTGTTGAATTTACACGGTGGAGATTTGCTTACATAATGATGGAAAACTTTGTACAGTCCCTTCGAAATTTTAAACTGCTAATTGAGTAAAACAATATAGTAATTAAGCTTACCGACAATTAGACTGTATGTGATGTACAATATCTGCATGCTGTCAGTAAAGGCACTGGTCAGGAATCCAATAGAAAGGAAAATCCCACCGATAAACGAGATCCGGCGAAAGGAAAATCTGAGAGACAAGGCATTGGCCATTGGACCTGCAACATATATCGAGATATATACTTATTTAGTCATTTTGGTTTCGGAAGTTTGGGTACATTTTTAGCTCACCGATTTAGCTCTGAGATAAGCATCGATTTTGTGCTGTTTACAGGGATATGGTCATTATCCATATTTGTCACTATAGTAACCAAACTTGTACAAGCTAATATTGAGCAAAGTGCTACATGTACCAAACGGTATACTGGATGTATTTTTATCAAACTTTCATAAAATGACCTTGACCTTCTTTTTCCGCTTGAGTGATTTTGCCTTTACAGGCCAATATTGAGCAAAGTATAAGTGCCATATGCATAAAATTTCCATAGTGGATGTATCTTTTATCAAACTTTTTAAAAGATAACCTTGACCTACTTTTTCTGCCATTATTGAGCAAAGTATAAGTGTTACACGTACCAAACTTGCATAGTGGATGTATCTTTGATCAAACGTTCATAAATGATATTGACATTCTTTTTCCGCTTGAGTGACTTTGCTTTTAAAAGCCATTATTGAGCAAAGTTTAACTGCTGCATGTGCCAAACTTGCATGTTGGAAGTACCTTTGATCAAATTTTCATAGAATGACCTTGACCTACTTTTTTCACCTGAGTGATTCATGTACTTAGAAATATGTTTTCATTTGATTTTTCATGCCGCGAGATGAGCTTTCTAATCTGTGATTATGTCTTTTGGATTTACGGAGTTTTTTTTCCTCAAGGTAATTTCTGAATGATGAAATTCTGACGACAGTTTCTCGTTTACGAATGTTTGAGAGTTATGTAATTTCCTTTCTTCAAAGACAAAAAATATCTTTTTTCTTGAACCTCGTTATTTTTGCTTATCAAAATTCCATTGGCTAAAACAAATGATTCATACCTAGGAAGGATTGTATAAAGCTACACGTGCTCCCTATACTAGCTGTATTCCCCGATCCACCCTGGTAAGTGTGTAGTAGCTCGGCATACAGGATACCAAACGTCTTGATCGTGCCCATTGTTAACAAGTAAATAAAGAAACATGCTGTAAAGTAGAACATGGAAAGTTATAAGGATTGAATTTATCAAAATCGCAAACCTCAATGATGGCAATCATCAACCCGTAAATGACCAATACAAAAGTTCGTTCTACGAGAGGAATTTGTTTTAGAATTATTATCAAAACCGTTTCTGTAATCATATACTAGCTGTAGCAAAAGGGCAGCTGCTGCTGAAGATCCAGACTGGAATTCGTACGAAAAGATTACTCTTTCTTTACACAAGAAATTTAGAAGTATAATGTCATGGACTATAACGGTACACGTAGACAACTTTTCTACAAAGTGTCCAAAGCATTTTTTCATTCCTCTATAAAGTTGGATACATGATGAATTGAAGAAAACAAATTGATCCTAATGAAGATTTGTAAATATGTTTTTTTTTTTCTCATGACAACATAAAGGAATAGGTAAAGTTGTTTCTGTATTATTTCAACACTTAGGGAGCAACCATTTGATTTTTAGGGGGGGGGGGGCAGGAAGACTTTGCAAAAAAAATTTCCGGATTGAAATTTTAGGAAAAAAAATTACAAAAAAATAATAATAATCCGGCCCGAATGGCCGGCGAAAAAAATTTTCCGGCTCTTAAAATGGCCGAAAAAAAATTTCCGGCTGGCAAAAGTCTTCCTGCCATCCTCCCCCCCCCCCCCCCCATTTAATCTCATATGGTTGCTCCCTTAGTTCTGTGGTCTACGTTACATTTGCATCCCACATACAGCATACCTGCTAAAATAACCCATGAGTATCCTCTGTCTTTATCTGTTTCCAGAGGTCCTGACTTTTTCTTCTTCATGTCTTCAAATCAAGATCTTTCAATTTCACCTACAATGTGTTAGAATTTACGGAAGCCAGTTCGTGCCATGTTATATTTTTTTACTATCTCGTAGTTACGAGAACAATTTCTCGTAGTTACGAGAAAATTTTCTCGTAGTTACTTCTAGTTACGAGAAACTTTTTTCGTAGTTACGAGAAACTTTTCTCGTAGTTACGAGAAAAGTTTCTCGTAACTACGAGAAATGTTTCTCGTAACTACGAGAAAAGTTTGTCGTAACTACGAGAAACGTTTGTCGTAACTACGAGAAAAGTTACTTGTAACTACGAGAAAATTTCTCGTCACTACTTTTCTTCCGTAAGAATTTAATCAATTGTTTAGTTTGTAGTAAATAACGTTTGAAGCTGTTTTTGTAACTAGAAGTACTCGAGCCGAATATTCATTCATTCACGGAAAATGAAGGAAATGCGAGTCGACAATCTCGGTATCTAGATATTGTTTTACAAAAACTGCGATGGGCGTTATGTTTGGTCATTGAATTCAGGTGCGGAATTTAATGATGTTACTAGCAGAAAGCAATTTATTCTCAAACATGCAACCATTTGTCAATCGTTTGCATAAAAGACGATGTTGTTTTCCTGCTTAATGCAATAAGATTTCTTTTTCAAATGATAGACTGTAAACTTTTATACATTACAGAAATAATCTTCAGCTTAAGATATCGACTTAAACAGTACATAATTGCTTTATCAAACACTATTTCAATGCACATTTTCTTCTTTTATATTAAAATATCAATTATTTAAAAGAAAGAATAATGTGACCTTACTTAGGTTCAGGTGCTCTAGGGTCAATGTCCTATGGAAGGTCCAAGATAAAACAGTGTCTGCAGTCATCCCCTTATATACTGCAGATCTGAACGTGACACAACGTTTCGCAATGACTTAATTCGTACAGTTTTGTAAGGGACCTAGATAAAGTACAACCAAACTACGTTACTTCAATGTCAACTTGATTTTTACACTAGATATTTTCTAATAATTCTAAAATACATACAGGTATCTTACTTTTCCTTTGTATTTAATTAGCTACTTTTTTCTAACATAATATTTTTCTAACTTTCAGTTCTGAATCATGTCATTGTGCTCACATGTTTTCATTCCGAATTGAGAGTTAGAAGAAGACAATACTACTCATTGACCTCAATCTCGAGAAACTGACCTCGACTTTATATGAACCCCGTCTCCCTCCATTTCGTTCAGGAAATTTGAATTGTCTTTTGAAAAATCACATTCAAATATGAGATAACATTTCCTTAAAAATTTGGCTGTGATTTTTTCTGTGACATACCGGTAGTCTAGATTGAATTGCAATTCCGCTATATGCATGTAGTATATTCGAGTCTAGACGAGGATCCCATTGGAATTTACATATGCTCGATGCAATAGATATACAACCACATCCTCCTTCTCTTATCTTTATTTCAAGGAATTTCACTCTCCATTTTTACAATAATCCAACAGACGCGCTTGATCAGCGTAATCCATGAAGCAAAACTATCATGTCATAATTTTTGGCTGTGTCATCTTTAGATATCGTAAAACTAACCAAACATATATATATAACTTTCAAATAATCCGACACAAACCGCCTTGAATAAGTCGAGTAACACGATTAAACAAAGACAGGGAAAGCCCCTTTCTGATTGGGTAATGATTACGAGTCTAGCGGGAAATTTGAATCAGACTCTCAACCAACGATTATGTGGAACTCCTTGCGTATATTTGTAGATTTTCGGTCCACTTTGACATTGTCCGGAGAACATTTTATCATTGCTTGGATAAATGATATTTCTAAGCTAGTTTACGATAGTTTGCAATGTTATGTTTGTTAGTTATGTTTATTTCAGCTTAGTTCAAAGATAAGTAGAGATGCCTCAGACACGCAAATCATAAATTTGTTTGTATTATAGATTTATTGGAAGAGTTTGCTGTTCAAGCGGGGCTATCAGAATTTTGAAAATGGATCGTTATTATCCTTGAAGGAAAGTGAAAATACTTTAGAGAAGAGACGTATATCATCGGCATGTTCTGAAAACCTGCCTTGCGTTAAAACCATTTGCCTTGCCTTGCCTCAAATTTTGCATTGATTTTTGCCTCTTGTCTCTTGCCCCTAGCCTCTGGATTTATCCCTAGCCTTAACCTGACCCAAAATGACCAGACACTATAATCACTTTCGGGTCACAGACCACGTGCCATATCATCTATTCTTACAGATTTGAAAATGAAATCTTCGCGGTCTTCGCATTAATTGCTATCAATTAGGTATCAAGGGATTCAAAGAAGGAACTGCATGCATGGCGTGCACTTTGATTAGGAGAGATTTAAATTACGTTTATACTTAATGTATAGCGGCGCAGTTTGTTTATAACAGTTATGATTAACCTTGTAATGTAAGTTATAATTTTATTATATTGATATTCATAATTTCACAGAGAAATGAAATATACTTACAAAAATTTGTTGAAATAAATTATTTTGAATAATAAATCAATCAAATGACTAGATTTGATTGAGGATCACTGGCGAGGGTTAACTTAAGAACACGAAACGTGCATTTTGGTCTATACGTTTATCATTAGTTATTGATAATTATCTATCATTATCATTTTTTTTTTCAAATTACATTTTTGATAGAGATGCAGTATTTAAACTTACGCATAACGTAAATAATTATCAACGCCACAAAATTCTTTCATTGAATCCCTTGATACCTAATTGATAGCAATTGATGCGAAGACCGCAAAGATTTAATTTTGAAGCATATGAGAGGGAACGTGGTCTGTGACCCGAAAATTATTACAGTGTCTGGTCATTTGAGTTCATGTTAAGGCTGGGAATAAATCCAGAGGTTAGGGGCAAGAGGCAAGGGGCAAAACTCAATGCAAAATTTGAGGCAAGGCAAGGCAAATGGTTTGACGCAAGGCACGTTTTCAGAATTTGCCTATATCATCCAGGGTTGTTGGTGCAGAGCTCCTAGCTATGTCCTAGGGCATACTTTATTTAGCTGAGCTTTATTTAGCTGAGCTGACCTATCAATAACTGCTGAAATCGACCGCTTTATGTTCAAGTTAAACAAATTGTGGGTCACTTAAACGCTGTATAATTATATATATAATGTTAAATTATAATCTAAGACGTTGATAAAAACAAATACTGTTTCAAAAGATGTAATATTATAATTCAAAGAATAATCTGCCAGTGGGAATTACTATTCCCATAATGTGTTGAACATAGGGACCAAAGGTCCTTAATTAGAGAGTGTGATAAATTGGTCTGACAGATAAATCTGCCATTGTCCCGATTCCAAGAATCATTCACCTCACTATCCTGATTATGGGGGTCATCTGACTGGAAATGTGTCACTCCACTCCACCCTCCACCCCACACTCCGCTCAGCTAAATAAAGTATGCCCTTCGTGCACAGAGTGGAATCGAAAGATAACAATAATTTCATTCTAATAGTGCAGTTACAAATGTACTTAACTTTTTGAGTTATCAGTTTGCTCTACTGACATACACAACTTTGTTCTAAAAACTGAGTACTTGAGACTACTTATTTCATAACCCTGATGATACATAATAACGTAATATTTACACAAAGACAGCATTAAAGATCAAGATATAAAAATCCATCCAGAAATGCAGTATGTCAACGTGACATGCTGTGCAACGAGATCTGACCTTGATCCATGCATTTTTAGACAGAGAGTCAAGTGGGTGGGTGAACAATTCTGATAATGTTATTGTACATAATATATAAATGATTGTGGAATTCCAATAATCCAACATATGGATACTAGAGAGAGAATCAAGAATGACAACTGAAAAAAAACTACTGAAATAAAAACAAGTAAAAATGAATAAAAAAAAACCCAACAAAAACTAAGAAAGAAAACTCAAAACAAAACAAAACAAAACGAACAATTCAGTATCCACTTTATCTGTATAGTAATTACTTGTATCACAAAGAATCTATTGTTTCCATGTGGTGCGAGTGTCCAACACCCTGCCTCCCACTCTCCCCCCATACCCGCTTTCCAAAATACCAAAACGTGAATCACACAAAGTAAGATCACAAGAATTAGTTATTGGACAGAAGAAAATTTAATTCACAAAATAAATATAAGAATTAAATTTCGAGAAACATGGAGTATATATAACAACCAATGTTTAGAACCAAAACCAAATCCATAATTATATGGTTCATAAGCGTAATATCCAGTTTTGCAACACATACTCGTAAACGTAAAAGGATCAATCATGTAATTGTCACAAATTTATGTTTTAGGGAGAGGAAAATTTTAAGTTGGATTATTATAAAAAATATATTGAACCCAATCTGGTAACCAAATAGAGAAAAAAAACCTTGACAAATCACTCTTTGTCGTTTGGCAAAATGCTTATCAAACTGTCCTCAGACATTTTGGCTTGTGTCCTTGAATCAAGAAAAGAATAATCAAAAAGCAGATTCAAAGTAATTAAAATATTGCGTTTTGCAATTTAAGTATTCTTACCTGAAATCTTCCTTAATACTTGGACATTAGGATGGGCACACACTGGAGGCGTTGGAGAATTGAACAAGGCACTAATGATATAATTTGCACTATAACCCAACCATGAAATAAGTACAGTTGTACTATCTACATGCAATATCTATACAAAATACATGTATACTATAGATGAATGAACAAGGTCGAGTATGAAAACCTGCTGACAGGGCATTAACCTACACGCACACCATGTAATAATCGATGGGCACCTATTCAAGGACAATTTCCTCCATCGACCATTTACATCTACATGAAGTAAAAGAAAGGAGAAGATAACTCTGTTTTGGAGATTGATTCAAGGAAGGGCATTCACATTTCCTGCCAGGAGCCAACTTTGAGGACTCTGACTTGTGCACTGAAGTGAGTCTTTTGAAGTGTACAATATGGAGCCGGATTATATGGAGGCACTTACAGCGTTTTTAAAAGTTCATGAACTGTCAGTGTCTGCATAAAGTAGATCGTTATCCCAATGCTGAACTTACTCAATCACATTCATAATTAATTTCGCCGTCGAGTTATTTTCGGAAAGTCTGTGACGCCTCAAACCGAATTTAAAGGTAATGGATGAAATCGCACATTTTCGGGTGTTTTCATTGCGTGCTCGAAAAATATAAAACAGCCTCGATGATAATTCACAAATGTTCAAACAACAAACCTGCCTGAAACGACCTACATGTCTTAGAGGGAAACAGTAAAATATTGTATAATAAAATTCCCTGTCCCATATTTCCCAAGCCTACCTGGCAAAGTGTTGCTTACTTTAAAATCAATATAATAGTTAACTTTAATTCCCATCTAATTACAAATGATTGCCATGAGATTTTGTCGTTTTAAATAAAACAATGCAATTTTAGTGCACTCAGAAATTTATGTGAAAAAAATGACATTTTTCAACGCAAAGTTTCGATATGGTGCAACTGAATGCTACGCAAAGGCCCGATGATAAATAACTGAATGCGAGCCAAAGTTCGGATAATGTGCAAGTGAATACGAAGCAAGTGTCCAATGATGTGCTACTGAATGCGACGCAAAGGTCCGATAATGTGAAACTGAATGCGACGCAAAAGTCCTATAATGTGCAACTAAAAATGCGACGCAAAGATCCGATACTGAGCAATAGAATGTGACGAAAAGACCCGATAATGCGAAAATGAATGCAAAGCAAAAGCCCGATAATGTGCAACTGAATGCAGCCCAAACGCCTGATAATGTGCAACTGAATGTGATGCAGAGGTCCGGTAATATGCTACTGAATGCGTCAAGTACTTGATAGAATCTGTAAATACCTTCTCTGCCTCTAGCTTCTTCCCGTCTCGTCTTCTAATGTCATATCTTTTCTTACACTCTAGAGTATATACAGCATGTCCATGAATTAGGAATAACCTTCTCTGGATAAATTCATAGGCCAACAATGTGCAAAACCACAAAGGCGAGAATCATAATTCGAAGATTTGTGGAAGAGAACTAAAATGGAACCTATCAACAAACTTAACAGCAATTCTCTGTAAATGTCAACCTTTCTATAATAGGGGTGTGGCACGCATGGTCTCAGAATATGACTAATTTGTGCAAGTACCTTTGTTTTAAAAGACAATTAAAGAAAATGATGTCCCTTGATGTCCATGCTCACCGGTTGCCATGGCAACGGCTCAAGTAAATTTCCCTCCAAAATCAATGTTCTGAACCATCAGAAAATGTGTCACCTGCAGGTTGTACATGTACCCATAAAAGTGAGTGAGATAAGATAAGCAGGTTGGATCCGAGTATCCTACTTGAATATAACGGCTTTGCAGTGACAAATTCCTCCTCAAGTTTTCTACTCAACATCTTTCTCTTTTTCTTTCGCTCACTTGATATATTTATAATGAAATTGTGTGCAAACGAGATGTCCAGCTCTGGTGACAAAGGGCAGCCTTCTGGACAGAAGTTTTTAATGTGGCACTGTACCAATAAACATAATAGAAATACCTATCATTTATTCAGTCTCAAAGTCGAGAAGGTAAGGCAAAATCATAAGAATTTCCATAGGAACTGTTGCGAAACTCGGAATGATTAACATTCCAAAGTGAGACTATGTGCCAGGGGAGAGTCAGCGTCTACTGGTTGCATGCAACACCCTTCTACATGTTTTAAAAGTCACGTTCATTGTCATTGTTATTTTTGGAACCTACATTGAGAATACATGTATAGAAATAATTCATTTTACAGATCTAGAATTCTGTCAGTTGATTTGTTATCTCTTTTATCTTATCTTTATTTTCCTCTGTAATTTGAATGTTGATGACTCAAAATAGTGATTATGATTTACATTCATCAAAATCTACATGTAATTCGAACGGGTGTAATATGTCTTCAGAGTAATCACATAATATATCAAAACAGAATAAACCAGACATGCATGTTTCGGTTATAGAACCCTCGTCAATGATCCTAAAGCCAAAACAATGAGTATCCAAACAGTGAAAATATATTCAAAAGATTACAAAGGAGTGGATGGAAAGATATGCTGCGTTAGGACCCACTATATGTTTCTATCTATTCATCTGTGTTTCATGTGTTATAGTATACTATCAGTATACTTTATCAAGACTTCTATCTCGAAATTCAAATGTTGATGACTCAAAATAATTATAATAATTTACTTTGCTTAATTCATCATGATCAGATTCGAACGTATCTATTCCTCTGCGTTTCTTGTGTTCTGGTAGATAATGCTTTTACTCTAATAGCGAATTTTTGAGTTATCTTGAATGAGTTAAAGAAGATCCTGACGATAATCTCAACAACACTCACAATAGAGCACCAATTTGAGCATCGACGGACCCCTAGCAAGCTAGATGTGGGACCAGGTACCAGGAGGAGTAAGCATCCCCTGTTGGCTAGCCGCACCCGCCGTCGATGTTCACGCACGAAAATGAAACTATGAATACATGCACTGTCTGAGGTTATGTCTATATAGAAAGTGCTATGGCGACAATGTCAGGGAGAAAAATTCAAAACAATTACTGTCGAACCCTTCGCGGGGAATTTTTTACGAGCTCATGAAGTACTTTGCACTTATTTTCTATCTCAAATGTCACAAAATGAATTGATATTGAAACACATGTATGATTACATGGATTTCCGTATTTCATAGGCAAATTAATATTCAAGAAAAAGGAGGGAATCTCCAACAAGACCCCACAGCACCCACAGCAAGACATCAAATCATCGATAGGAAAAGGATCGCTGAATCGCAAAATGATTTTCTTTTTTCATTTTTTTTTTTGCATGGAAATCAGTGAACAGTCTACCTCATAAATGATAGTACACAACAATGTGTTTCATTGTTCATTCAAAAGATATAGGTACATAAATATATATTGGAAGATATGCTTATTACAATTATGTTTGTACATTGAAAACAATATAGTGTTATCATTGTGATAACTTTTATACAACCATCTGAACTAGAATTTTATGAAGAGAGACACAAATCGAAAGTAAAATACATTTAATTCAAGTTCCTAAATTTTCTAGCAAAGGTATGTTGGTCTAACTAGTATCTAATTATAATTAATACTAAATAACATAAATCTGTCAATTACTGTATATTGACTTGTCTAACTTGTTATGTGCATTTATCATATTAGGTGTGAACATTGTATATTGCAAAGGTGTAAAGTTTAGGTCATCTGTAGAATTCCGCTATTTATATATTCTATTATTTTGGTTTTCTTTTTTTTTTTTCGGCCTCGAGTATCGAGCATCACTTATGAGACATATCTTTTTTTAAATTATTATTTTATGATTTCTTCCTGCATCAAATCTGATATTACTGTCCGCGCGGCTCACTTCGGAAACCAGATAAACGTGACTATTGCATCATTCAGAAATTTGAATGAAATTGATAAAATTCATTAGATCTTGCCTAGTAGTAAATTTTGGAATAAGTTATATGATGGTCAGTGCATGTTTTATAAACAAAACAAGTTTTAGATGGGTTGTTTATAAAACATGCACTGACCATCATATAACTTATTCCAAAATTTACTACTAGGCAAGATCTAATGAATTTTATCAATTTCATCGGGTTTATCCAGTTTCCGAAGTGAGCCACGTGGACAGAAGGTATTCGAAACCTAAGGGGTATCTCCTTAAGGCATAACTCTGTCCCTTTTTAAATTAGGCGGTACTTTTGTATACATTTTAGGTATATATCAAATATTGAATTATTTAGGTTTTCTCTATTTCGTTCTCGGGTATCATTGATGAGACGTCGACATTAATTATTAAAATTCGCATAAGGTGCACTGAAAAAAACAGTAGAACATATATTCAATATCGATAATTTCGACCATTATGTTGATATTATTTCGTCTGGTTGATTGTATATCCCCAAGAATATCGTTTCCCTGGTTTTCCGGTGTTTCGGTGCTAGACTTGATACATATCATAAAATGATACGTCTTCAAATTTGCAGCATGGACAAGGCATGCAAGTTTCGGGTATTTCACCCTTGTCAGTGATCCTTAATCCAAAACAATGAAATATGACCAAAGACTGTGAAAGTAATGTAAAAAAATACCGAAGTCCAAGCAGGATGGATGGGACATGATGCTACAGAACCCATATTTCAGAAATTTCGATAAAATTTTGTTAACAGAAATTTTTGAAAGGGTTTAAAGAAACGATCAAGTTGATCGGATTTGACTACATTTGCCCTTGGGAACTCCTGGTCCACCAGCAGTAACACTCACTAAGTGGTACAAATGTTAAACGTCTTCAAATTCAACAGCATCATTTAAAAACAGATAAATTTGCAGCATGGACCAGACATGCGCGTTTTGGGTACTTAACCCTCGTCAGTGATCCTCAATCTGAACAATGTAATATGGTCAAAGAGTGTGAAAGCTATTATGTCCAAAAATCTACCGAAAGACGTAGCAGGATGGGTGGGATATGATGCTACAGGACCCAAGTTTTAGAAATTTCAAGGAATGTTTGTAACAGAAATTTTCGAATGTGTAGAGGAAACAATCAACCGAATTTGATCGAACTTGACTACAGTTTTAAAAAACTGCAGGCATAGCTCTGTCCTTTGCTGGTTCTTTGTAACAAAGTTAAGGTCATATTTAGAATGTCGCCCTTCATATATCTGATCATTTTATTTTCCTCTATTTTGAGCTTGAGTATTACTGCTTAGACATTATTTATTGAAATACGCATATGGTGCACTGATTTATTTTTTCACAGTAGGACATATTTCAATACAATTAAGCTAGCAGGTAATAATAATTCTGTATTTCAGGCTTGTTTGTGTTATGCATCTTCAACGAGATGTCAAAGGGTCGAATATTACTAAGTGTCGCAATCGATTTTGGTACAGCATACTCAGGATATGCTTTTTCGACAAACGCTGATTTCGAAAAAGACCCGACAAAGATCTACGCAAATGAAAACTGGCCAGCCGGAAAAGTAGGATTTTCAAGGAAAACGCCAACGATTCTCCTTCTTAACCCTAAACAAGAGTTTGAAGCATTTGGCTTTGAAGCAGAAGACATTTACAATGAGCTTGCTGTAGAAAAAGAGCACAAAAAATGGTACTATTTCAGGCAATTCAAAATGTGTCTCCATGGTGAAAAGGTACATCATCTTGTCCTAATACGTCCTCCTAAATACGTCTGCTTATCATGTATGGTCAACTTCAGGGAATCGCTTCATTGTCACTGAATGTGCACATTGACCTACCAGAGTATAAACTAAGCGCTCGCTTTTTTAAGCAACACTTGCATTAATTTATACATCGTATACGTAGGATCGAAACGTATGATGTTGTGATTCTATATGGAGGGTTTTTTTTATTGTTTTCTCATCATTTAAGTGATACTGCACAAAACTGAAGATATATTGCAGTAGGACAATACCTAGTAAGTAAAGTCTATATTTTTTGCAAACACTTCGAAAGTTCGTCAAAAGAGAAAAAAATATCATAAAACTCTCTAAGTAATGACAAAAACATACGTATCGATCCCTAGCGGTGTTAAAGGAATACCATTGCAAAATTACTTAATGACAACGGCTTGTTTTTAATTATACTTTTTTCCAGCTCTGTCGTCTGAAAGATGCTTTGTTTTTGCCCTATATCAATTTGACATCATATATTATTTGGTATTTCGGAAACTTGTCATTATAGCCAAAAATATCGAAATTAAAAGAGGTCAATATCTTAGCACATCCCTCCAGCGCTATTTTGGTCATATATTTCAATTAATTATGCTTCTGAATCGACCCTAAAGGAAATTTAGACTGCAAAGTAAATCCACAATTTGAATTCAAAAAGTAAAACCAAAGGGCGCTACTGAAATGCATTGACTGTGTCAGAAATCACTTCGGCATCTAATGAGTACCACTGATGATAATTTACTGTCTAAAAATCTCTTTGACTGGAAGCATCACTGATGAGGATTTACTACCCGAAACACGTGTCTGGTGCATTAAAATTGGTTTGAAATTTTCTTCAAGAAGCTAAAGATTTGGAACACTTCCGTATTATTAATCTCCTACAGTGTGGATATTTTTGTTTGTTCTTGTCATTGTCTTTTACATTTCTATGTGACCATGGATAAAGGCACATTCAGATTCCATTTTCTCTTAGAGAATGACATTTAATATATAATTTTCATTTCTTTTTAGAAAGTTGGTGTTTGTGACCATGACGCCATGAACTGTGTTCATACAAAGAGATCACCTGCATTTTTGAGATAATAAAATGCAGAATTTACTAGATATCGAGGCATATTCATAATAACTCAGCAGAAATTCTAAAAAAAGTCCCGAAACATTTAAACGTTAGAAAAGGAATATGTATATCAAACTAGAGGATCAATGCCTACGACAAGACATATATGCAGTAACGCCCCAATGTTAAAAGCAGATAATGAGATCCTGACGACAATCTCAACAGCACTCACAATTGAGTACCAAATTGAGCATCGAGGGACCCTTAGTAAGCTAAAGGTGGGATCAGGTGCCCGGGAGGAATGATCATCCCCTGATTGGCTAGCCGCACCCGCTAAAAAAAGTGACAAAAGGAAAAAGAAACATCAAATACGAAATCCATGCATTCTCGCGCTTGCGGTGTTGTAATTGTTGGCGAATGAATGTCATTAATCGCCAACAGAAGCCGGCGATTTATAATAATGGTTTTGTATTCTGTCCATGGTCATCGAAATACCTTTGCTTTATCATGCCACATATGGAAATAAGAGGAATTCCGAATTTACAATACTGAGATGGCCCCCGGCTTTTCCTAAAGAGTATAGTAATAGTGGGAGGGGGGCTAATTCGGGCTTTCTAATTGAATGAAATGATCACCGGTCTCTAGTTCACGCCCCTTTTGGCTGGTTCAATTAAAATGTTACAACCAAATGCCATACATTTCTAGATTATTAGATACCTTTGTATGTGAATGTTTAGGGGAGTAGGGATTAATCCAGGAAGGGACGGACGACATAATAAGCGGCGGATGGGGGGGTCACATAAATATCAAAAATTCTATTTACTCGTGAGAAATTACAGACATTTTTGTATCAGAATTCTTCCGGCGAATCGATGTATTGTTTCAACAGTTTTCTTATTCCTTATTTAATTATCCATATGTTGTACTATAGGTTATGAAGAAAGACATGACGTTAGAAGACGAGACGGGAAAGAAGCTAGAGGCAGAAAAAGTATTTACAGAATCTATCAAGTACTTGAAGAATCATTTCCTAAAAACGGTGATGAAACAGGGAAAGCAATACGAGGAAACTGAAATTCAATATATTTTGACCGTTCCAGCTATATGGAACGACACAGCCAAACAATTCATGAGAAATGCTGCTGAAAAGGTTATTTACTAAATATCTTGTCCTTTTTTATCAAGATATGTATATGATCTGTTGTAAAATTTAGTGCATTTCCAAATCTTAACAAAAATGTTTTAATTACTCCTACTCATAATTTCAATGCACTAAAAACTTGTTTCGGTTAGTATGAAGAGCAAAATTCTAAACATGGCCAAACATGTATAGCTAAGGACAGAGCTATTTCATCAGGGAGATTGCCACTTTATTTTCATCATTATTTGTAATAATTAACTAAGTATCAGAAAATTGTCAAATATATATCAATTCACTGCAGAAGAACAGTTAAACCAATGTGAACGATATATTAGGTTTGAAGTTGTTTTAGGAGAATATGATGACTAATCTTAAAGAGGTGAATGTGATCTAGTTGGATAAGTCCTTTGTTCTCTTTCGTGATACTTGTTCCAGCTTGCGTTCCTCTTTTCTTTATATCATAAGATAAGCTGAATTTTTTTTTCGTTAAAGAGAGAGAGATCTGTCAGAAACTCCTCATTTTTATTTTCTAGGCTGGAATAGCAGGGTCACAACTGAAAATTGCCCTTGAACCCGAGGCAGCAGCTTTTTATTGTCAGTACGAGAGGACAGAACGCAATGAAAATATGTTTGCAGCAGCCAATACAGGCACAAAATATATGGTCATTGATCTTGGAGGTCAGTTAATTGCAACTTTCATAGATTAAAATCAAGGAAATCTAACAGGAAATGGTTGCAGCACTTACAGCAAATAACAGAAATAAACAAATGCAAAATAACAGGGTTGACAAGCAAAACAAGATACATAAAAGTATCAAACATTAAAACGACATCAAAACACTAAATACTCGTACAAACGTCTTAACCTAGGACTGATACGTTAGTAGCAAATGGTGATTATCCAGATTACGTGCGCACAACCCTCCCACTTATCAGGTCACAAAGCGTTCCCATAGAACGAATAAATGTTGTATATAATGGCTACTAATGTGATATAGAATAAACTTATTCGCCTGTTATCCGCTTTTCTCTTTAGTTTCCCGTTATAATCATATTGAAATATATGTTTATCGAAACAATTTAGTGCACCATCAACACAATTCAGAAAAAAAAGATCGTATCATCAGTGATGCTCGGAGTCGATATAGAACAAATCCAAAGAATGAATTTATTCTTAACATTGTCTAAAATATATGAACAAGAGCTATTCCTTAGTTTCAGTATAATTTATCAAACTTACTATCCGAAAATTAACATATATGTTTCAAGCCAATGCAGAAGCAGATAAGACTAGGCGAACGACAAAGTTGGGGACAAATATTACACCAGCAGAGATACTAACCTAGTAGTTGAAATTCTCATACTAGTATTCACACACATGTTCTACAGTAATAATTTAGTGCACCATATGCGCATTTAAAAACAAAATGTATAATGAATGATTCTTGAGGCCGAAAGAAGAGAAAACGCATGTAGGGTTTCATTTGTGAGAGAGCATTGATTGAGCATTGTTTTTGAATGTCAAGACCATGAATATATCATTTTTAATTTTCATGCTCCATACATGTATAATCTTTGCAGTGACTTGTTTGAAAACTTCACTCCACACTTATGAAGTTTTATGTCCACTGTACCTTCTGCAATTAAAAGAAACATCATTCATGAAAAATGGCCATCAAATGCCTTTTATACCGAGGAAATGATACTGCTTTCCCCAGACGGACACTCGGCTTGGTACTTTTGAGATACGTTTGTGATCGACTAACATTGTCACTAAGAATGTTCTACTGTCGACACGGGGAACTCATCATACACTATGATGTCCCATTGTCTAGAATGTTGATTGATATTCTGCCTTAGACCATTTGAACCAACCAACCAAAGAATATGCTTATATCTTCCGAAATGGAAGTAACCGGTTGTGACAATTCTATCGAATTGAAGCGGCGGGTGAAGCAAGAGATGCTGACTCTTCCTGGGCACCTGGTCTCACTCACAATATTCACTCCCATATTGGGAATTCGCTTATTTTCATGTGGCGGAGGTTTTTGTTTGTTTGCTTTGGTTTCCGTTTTATCCTGATTTTGTATACCTTCGGTTTGATATTTTCTGAATTATCGATTTTGTACTCTGTGTGGAGATATGGTCACTTGACCAATCTACAACCTTGTTCAAGCGCAATTTCAAGCATTACGCTCTGACTGATAGTAGACTAATAGAAGACAGTGTCCCGACCACCTGTCCTCTCTGAATGTCAGTTGTACCTCGGGTGATTACATGCATGAGGTCGATCAAGCCGACAGAAACAGACTGTATTTAGCACGCCCTCTATTTCAATGACAATTTTCATATCAATCTGTGTGTTGCTTGGGCCCCTGTGTTATGTTGTATGTTTGTATTGTCATCATATTATTGGCACCACATCATATTATTTACACCACAATTGTGCCTTCTTCAAGACCTATGGGTAACTGGAAGAGTGGAAGGGATGTGCGCACGTAGTATGGATAACTAAACCATTTGCTACCGGCGTCCTAAAGTCGGCACCGGTTGGTCTCGTTGGTTTATGTGTAGTCTTTCGTGTTTGATGTTTGTATGCTGTGTGTTGTTGTTCCTTATCCTTTTGTGTCTCTTGCTATGCTAGTCTACTCTGTGTTTTTGCATGATATGTTTTGTTGTTGGTACTGCAACCGAGTGTTGTTGAAAATTCCATCCTTTCTTGTTTAATATTTTCGATTTTTAAAAGAATGATTTTTCTTTACCTGCAGGAGGTACAGTGGACATAACACTTCATAAGAAATTGGAACAAGGTAGAATGCAGGAACTTTACCAAGCGACTGGTGGACCCTATGGTGGAAAAGTAATAGATGAAGTTTTTATACAACTCCTGATGAGATGTTTTGGGTGTCCCATGATAAACCAGTTTCGATCGAAGTATACCTACGACTTCCTAGATATGATGAGAGAATTTGAGGTGGCTAAACGCAACCTGAAGGTTTCTGGTCGATCGTCAATGATCATACGACTACCAGTATCATTCCTTCAGTGTTGTAAAAAACACTATCATGTACCCATAAGTAAAGTTGTCTCTGCTGACAAGTTTCCCTTGAAAGGAGAAGTAGAGGTAATCAGCAGTAAGCTATCGGTAAAGATAGGCGTAATGGCAGAAATATTCATGTCCGTGACCTCCAAAATAACCGACATTATACAAGAGGTTCTGTCAAGTCCTGTGGCTGAAGGATGCCGAATTCTTTTACTTGTTGGTGGCTTCGCAGAATCTGAATTAGTACAAATTGCCATCAAAGAAAGGTTCGAGGCAAAGGAACGACGAGTTATTGTTCCTGCAGAGTCTGGCTTAGCAATTTTAAAGGGAGCAACAATTTTCGGACACAGGGATTCTGGCATTGTAACCGAGAGGGTTATAAGATATACGTACGGAATAGCAACCCAGGAAGACTTTGATAGCACGCTACATAACTCCAATTTTAAAATGAATATGAAGGGTAAAGATAAAATTGACTTGTTTTCTCCTTTTATGAATAAGGGCACCGCTGTAAAAGTTGGAATGATTATTCACAAAACTTATTTTTACGATGCGTTTTTACCCGGATCAAGTATCATGGTATACTCCACAACGCACGATGTGAGGTATATGAAGGAAGATGGACTAGAAGAAATTCTACAAATCAGGATTGATGAAGACGTCGAAGAGTTTTATGGACAGAGGGTTGACATTGTAGTCTCATATACATTCGGAGACACAGAGCTAAAAATATCGGTTCTCTGTGTTCAAAATGGAAAAACATTCCGTGCAAATGTTGCAAATTATTCATAAACTAGGATAAAGGTACTCAAGTGCTAGTGAAAATAAGAGAAATAGAATGTGAATGTGAACAAAGAAAATCTATAGGCGGGAATGAGCTTCCTTAACAATTTTAGCACTGACTATTGTGAACATGTTATAAAATTATTGATAATTGTCAGACTCTTGAACTGTTTATTTCAATAATGACAATATCAACTAGAGCTGCAACGATTCACCGCGGTGCACCGAGAATCGCGATTCTTAGCTCCGACTCGAATCGCGAGTCGTAGTGGTCAGAAACGATTCGAGTCGAATAGTCTAAATAATGCAGAAAAACGTTCTAATTTCAACTTTAAAGTATTCACTAATCGCCGGATTCCCAACAAGAATGACTTTATATGGTGATTTAGAATAAAAGGTGAACCTTTCGAGTGCATTTACCAAGCAATTCGTAGGAAAATACTAGGTCAGGGGAAATTCGATCCGGCGGCTTTTACCGCATTTCAACGAGTGCTATCCCAAATTGAAATGCCTCTTTTAAAGTATTTTACTTATGCGCTTCTTTGTTCCAACCTGTTTATTATCATGTATCTTTTGTACACAGTATCGAATTTTTATCACCAGAAGGCCTTTCTGTGGAAAGGGGGGGGGGGGTTGCCTTTTGAATAAGATTTCCACATGATACATAAACATATATATCATACAGTGCTTTCACATGAACTGGGATTTTTATGCATTCTTTTTTAAAATGAGATTTTCAAATAAAAGGACAAAAATAAAATATCCATGGAAAATAAACTCGAACCGAAAAAAACCGAATCGAGACATTAAAATCGAAATCGAAACGAATCGAGAAGTTCCCGACTCGTTGAAGCTCTAATATCAACCATTAGATTGATTCTCTACCGGTGGATTGTTGAGTACCCGATGATATCGCTCGCCCAGTTTCGCAGTGTTTCAGCACTTGACTTGAAACATATTCTAAAATTATCTGTCATAAATTTAAATGAAAAATTTCTAAGACTAAATTCCTGATGCCATAGCTCTGTCAAAGCTAGTTCTTTGGCAGAAATTTCTTGCCAATTTTAAGCTTTTGCACTCCATGATTTTATCATTTAATTACCATTGTTATTTTCAAGAATCAAAGATTCTGATTGGCTAAGAACTTTTGTTGATTCATCGATCAACAAAATTTTTCACGGAAGTATATTTATAGCACTGTTTTAGAACCGGGGCTTCCTCATACACGAATAAACTCGTTGTTAAAAATACAATTTGTTGATGTTTAATAAAAATTTCAAGGATACTATTTCTTTTCCACTTACTAAAGAATTAACTGTGCATGTATGATTCACTCATTTATTCCAAAGCGACGATCGTTCGCTCTTTAAATCATGGCGGTTGCCATAACTTGTTTTCGTCTTTGGAGACAGTTGTATCACTGCGCAACCATATGATCTTACAAAATATAGTGCAGTGATTGATTGATTTAAGATCCAAGGAAATAGTCTGTTTTCAATAAGCATTCAATAAGCAGATGATATAAAATGATAAGAAATGAATCTTATATTTTTTTCTGTTGATGCAAGTATATCACCCGAAAAATTGGACAGAAAACTGCATCAATCGATACATGCATCGACAGAAAAAATAGAAGATTCATTTCTTAAATAATATTTGGATTTTCTCTTTTTCGACCACGAGTATTAATGATGAGACATAACTTCTTGAAAGACGCATATGATTCACTGAAATATTATAACAGAACATATATGTTTAACGTTTTCAAATTCATTTACAGCATGGATTAGACATGCACGTTTCATTATTGACTATACATACATTTCATTATTGACTATACATGTATTGAAGTTTTAAATGATTAATTTACTAAGTATGCGTATAAACATGTAAAATCCCTATACATGAGAGTATAATTGAATCAATTCAATCAGAGAAAATTCAATAATGTTATTTTGCTACATTGGGTTGGAGAAACAATGAAAACACTCGCCTACCCTTAAAACATGTTAACACCATTTATTTTAAAATTAATTTTTATGGCTTCTCACTTTCAAAAAGAATGATAAATATTAAAAGAAATAGTTCATGATTGTGATTGAATGGCCGTCATCATCACCAAACAAGACTTACCTGATGTGTACACCAATATTTACATCGAGACAATCACCGAATTTGACAAGTTTCCATGTGGCTGTTGTGACGGGTGTTGCATGCAATCAGGACACGCTGAGTCAGTCTTTCCCCGGGCACCTGGTCTCACTTCGGAATTTTATCAATTCCGAGGTTCGCAACCGTTCCAATGGAAAATCTAATGATTTTGCCTTGCCTTCTCGACTTTAAGACTGAATAAGTGATCGGCACTTCTTTAATGCTTATCATTATACTTTGATATTTAAAATAATGAACCAGAAGTACAAATCAAAACTTAGAAAATCTTACTGGGTTTTTTTCTATCCTAAGCCAAAGTCCAAAGTGAGCTATTGTCATATCGGATCATTCCTCGTCCTTCCATCCGAATGAACTTTTTAAAGGTACTCTACCAAGTTTGCTAATTTCGGCCGGACCAATTTAGGGTGGATCCAGGGTAGGGCCAAATGGGTCCTAGAACCGTTGAATGGATTGCAAAATTATGGTATGAGTACTCAGAAAGGATGTACGACTCAAGTTCATTTATTTGAAAATCGTAAAGAGGGTATGTTTTCTGTGCCCATAAACCCGAGGTTTGGGGTTCAAATCCTGACAGAGGCAAAAAAAGATTAAGGAAGAGTATCCCTCAGGTCAGAATTGCTGGTAAATTTTTGCCTGGATGCCTTATTTGTTCTCTTCAGAATATTGTTCAGATTATCAAACTAATTTGGTTTGGGAAAAGAAAATTTCATAGTTACATTTTATCACCTCTGAAAGTGATTTTTCTTACTTTTCCCCTAGAGTCCAATGTTAAAATTCAAACGACTTAAGGTCTTGGTATAAACATGAAACCACGAATTATATTTTGCTTGAATATATTGAAATGAAAATATTGTAAAAGTTGTTATTATGAGCATATAAAAATATGAGCATCTTACACCATTTTCCCGTAGTCTTCTGCAATTGTATATTATCTGAATCATTTCAATTTCATTTGATAATTCCCCCTCCCACTTTATTATTATTTTTTTTCTGTTTTAAAGCTTTGACATTCTAGTCTAGGATCTTTTCATATGTTTTGATATATTCTAAGCTGTACAAAATGAATAAATACAGAGAGAGAATTTTAATAAAGCATAAAACTTTCAAATTCTACTCATTAGAAATTAAAAGAGGTTAACATCTGAGCACCATTTCTCCAAATAAGGCTATTTTTGCCATCCTTTTTATTTAACTTTGCTACAGAATCGTCTCTACAGGAAATCTGGAACCGCGCAATATCTGCAAACAAATTGGAACATTTCCATATTATCATTATAATAAAACATTAATGTGGTAACACTTTTTTCTTGTTTCAGTGTGGAGCAGTTAAACTCGTTTTCCGTGGATTGATGTTTGGAGTGTGTAAATTACTTCTTTTCAGCTCTGTCGCCTGAAAGAAGCTTTAGTGTGGCCCTTTATCAATTTGACATCATTTATGATATTTTGTTGTTGTTGGTTTTTTTTTTTTGGAAACTTGTCGTTTCATCGAAAATTTGCATCGAAATTAAAGGAGGTTAACATCTGAGCACCATCCCTACAATACCATTTTGGTCATCGTTTTTATTTAACTTTGCTACTTATTTACTTTGCTACTGAAACGACCCTACAAGAAATTTGGAGCCGCGCACTCTCTGCAAAGAAATTGCACAAAGTTTGATTCAAAACAATAAAACCAGAGGGCGCCACTGAAATGAATTTTGGCTGTGTCTGAAAATTACTTTGGCTGGAAGCATCACTGGCGAGGATTTGCTATCCGAAACACATGTCTGGTGCATTAAAATTGGTTTGAAATTTTCTTCAAGAAGGTAAAGAGTTGGAACACTTCCATAATCATACAAGTACTTGCATTGTATATGTAACATGATTCATGTGATATTTGAATTATATATATAATCATATGAAATATATTTAATCAATTTAGGAATTTCACAACTTGCCTTTTACAGTGACGCGATTAACAAAATAAGAAGGATCAAAGATAGACGTAAAATTACATTCGAAAATGCGTCAGAATTATCGAAACGCTTTTAATACCGTGGATACAAAAAATGTATGATCCTTCTTTCACCAGACAGACGCCCGGCATGATACTTGACCAATATACAGCCACAAGCTGATTCTTAATAATTGCACTCTGAATGACTGTGACGACGGGACTCCATGACGGGCCCTGTCCAAACCTAGTAAAAGTAAAGCCCCGACCACCTGTCCTCTCTGAATGTCGGTCGGACACCTACGATGATTACAAACACAGAAATACCACTTTTGGACCTAGTATCAAAATTGTAAATGTAGAGATTCATACGAGTGTGTATGACAAGAGATGTTATGGACTTAACTTACCGCCATGCCTTATTTACATTTCATTAATTATCCGGTACTCTAGAGCATATACTAAAGTTTTGGATTTCATAATAGAAATTTAGAAATTACCAAGAAATTTTTAGATCAAGGTTTTCGCTTTCACAAACTAGTTGAGACTTTCTCAAAATTTTACAAAAATTATTGTCAGTTTCATTGAATTCGGACCCATACAAGCAACAGAGTATATTACTATGGGTTCATTACAACCTGCCTTTTATGGTGAAATCATAAACAAAATAAGAAGGATGAAAGGCAGACAGATCGACATTGCGTCAGAATAATCAAATGAGTTAAAGAAGATCCTGACGATAATCTCAACAGCACTCACAATAGAGCGAAAATTAAACATCGACGGACCCCTAGCAAGCTAGAGGTGGGACCAGGTGCCCGGGAGGAGTAAGCATCCCCTGTTCGCTAGCCCTATCCGCCGGTCAAAGTCCTTTTATACCGTGAATATGATCCTGCTATCAGCAGACGTACATTTATTTTCGTACTTGGCCAATCTACAGTCTTGTATCAACACATTCTTAAAAGAAGTGCACTCTGACTGAACATCGTTCTCGTTTATTTATGTGTAGTCTTTTGTGTTTTGTCGTATTTGGTGTTCCTTTTCCCTTTCGCGTTGGGATATTTCGGAGTTTTGCCGTGGGTGCTTTCTTGAATAAACGATTGTTTAGAATAGACTTGGTGCTCTATTGTGAGTGCTGTTCAGATTGTCATCAGGATCTTTTTATCTTATTAATACAGTGATTTAACAGCGCCACATACAATGGATTCCGTTCATGCACCGGGCTCTAGAGATTATACATTAGATACTCTGATAGTGTTGTCCTTTGTGTTTCTACATTGCCGTGTGGAGCTTGTAAAAAAGTCCCCCGCGAGGGGTTTGGCAGTAAGTATTTTGAATATTTTTCCCTGACATGGTCGCCATAGCACTTTCTATATAGACATTACCTCAGACAGTGCTTGCATTTTAGATATTGTTTTCATTTTCGTGCATGAGCATCGACGGCGGGTGCGGCTAGCCAAACAGGGGATGCTTACTCCTTCCGGACACACCTGATACCACCTCTAGCTTGCTAGGGGTCCGTCGATGCTCAGCATTGTGATTGCTGTTGAGATTATCGTCAGGATCTTCTTTAACTCGTAGTAATGTAATTGTTTCCGTCTATGTGTCTGTTTATTCTTTTCTCGTAAGAAAATATCAAATATGTGTATGCCTTTTGATTGTGATTTTTTTAAATTCTGATTTCGGGTTTGACTCAACATCTAAAAATGATTTAAAATGCCATTTAGATAAGAAGAAGAAAAGGCGTTCTACGCTCCTCTAACATGAATCTTTCGAAATACGTTTAAAAAAAACTTCTAAAATTAGACATGGCATTACACAGCATATAACCGAAAGTAGATATTCTTTCAATAGGGAAATTCACTGCTGAAGTACTTAGAGCGATGCATGATGCTGTGACTACTTTATAGCAGATAAGGTAGGTAGATTAAAGTTTAAGAACTATAACATATGGATTAAAAAGAATAGATATACCGAATAATTTGATAAGAAAAAGAGATAAATAAAATCAAGAATTTTTACTTCCTTGTAGTTGCTGAAAAGGGAATAGTTGTTGAAAGGGTCAGATTGATTTTGAGCGGTATAATGGTTCATGCACTCATTTCAAGGAGGGGGATGTGAGAATCCGCTGTCGAGAATGTATTATTGAAAATGTTTAGCCAACTCACATGTGTGTGTTATTTCATAAATTTTGACCTATTTTCAAATACAACCTTTTGCCCGCAGATCTCTGTTTTGAAAGCATCTACGGGGGAAGGGGCGGATAGGGGGTACCTCTCCCCCTCCCACTCCTTAACTCCCCCCTCCCGCCCCTCCTCTCTCCCCCTCCTTTTCACCCTTCCATTACCTCCCCCTCTCGCCCCTTTCTCCCTCCTCCTGCCCCCTTCCTCCCTCTCTCCATTTTTCCCCCTTCCCTCCCTCCTCCCTCCTCCCGCCCCTTCCTCCCCCTCCCTTTCACCCTGTCCACCCCCTCACCTTCTCATAACTATCGTATTGAAAGGAGCGACAAGATTTTAAAAATTATTAAAGTTAAGGAACGGTTTAAGTGCATTCTACTTTTTTTATTTCTTTACTCTGTTGGGTGAAGGGAAATATTTTATTTCGTTGGCGTTTCGGTCGAACAAACACAGATGGTAAGGCGGCTCGTAATAATGTATCACAAAAAAAGTTTTATAATGTAAAGCTATATGCGGGTATCACGCAAAAATACAAGTGTAATACAGAATTTACTGTCAGTGGAAAACAAAACACAAATTCAAAAATAACTTTACTTCATGAAATCAAGCGTCTCTAGTAACGCTCGAACACGACGATGAAATGGTGTCTGACTATTCAAAATACTTTGGTGTTACAAAAAGGGACGTATGTATGAGAGGGATCTCATCATACCCTTCCAAAATTAATCATTAGCTTAGAACAAGTATAAATGTTTTCAGTGAAAATTAACCATAAAACCAACCTCAGACGTAAGTTAGACCACAATCAATTGCGGAATATAAAAGCAAGGAAAACAAGCAGGATATACTTACTCTCCTCGGGAACATGATCTCATTATGCCCCCCCCCCCCCCCAACGGATTTCGAGGTCAAAGTCACTAAGTACTTTTAATGAAATTGTTCATGCTATCCCGTTGGGGCTGTATCTCTTTTAACTATCAGATCACTGTCATAGTTTAGGATGTTATTGCTTATCACCTTAAGGTTTCACATCACGTTGACTCAAGGTCATGTGACCAAAGTCAAGGTCAATTAGTATATTTTAAATGAAATTGTATTTTTTTACGTGTATTATGTCCAGGCTTAATCTTTTGAACCGTGATCGGATCACTTCATATTTTAGTATGATGGTGGTGCTGATGACCCAAAGGTTCCACACCACCTTGATCCAAGGTCATATGACTAAGGTCAAGGTCAAGTATTACATTTTTTTAATGAAATTGTAAATGCTATTGAGTTTGGGCTATATCTGTGAAATCGTAAACTGGATCACTCTGATACCTTAGTATGCTGTTGCTCAGGATTGGAGGGTTTAATTCTTATCATCTTGACCCAAGGTCATGTGCCCAAGGTAAAGATCATTTAGTTCTTTTTAATGAAATTGTACGTACTAATCTTGTCTGGGCTATATCTCCTAGACCCTTCTTACAATTGTTTTCATATATCAGTATGTTGTTTCTCAGGACTAAATGTTTCTTATCACATTGTTCCAATGTCACATGATTAAGGTCACTTCTTACTTTGGGAATGAAATTGTATATGCTAATCATTTCCAGGCTGAAAGTCTATGCTTATAATGTTTAGGCTTTATATTTTGAACCGTGTATCCAATCACTAATTCAGTTTTTTGTTGCTCATGATCTATACAATGTAGGTTTCAGATCACCTTTATCCAAGGTCATGTGACCAAAGTCAATTTCACTAAATATGCTTATAATGAAATTGTATATGCTGCTCATGTTTGGGTTTACCTCAAACAATATAATGAATCACTTTCATGTTTTAGTATAATGTTGCCCATGACTCAAAGGTTTCACATCAACTTGGCCTAAGATCAAAGTAACTTAGAGGGAGGGGGAGACATTGCTTTTTTTAAGTTATATATGTTCAATATTATTATTTATTTGTTTATGAGTTTATATATATAGTCACAAGTTTTCAGTGTTCACTGTGTTCAGATTTCAAAACAGGAGATTCCGACAGAAATTATCGCTGACATTTTTTTATATTATAATATACACCTTCTCAAATAAAGGTGGGACTCTTGGTACACCACCAGTAACACTCACCAAGTGGTACAAATGTTCAACGTCTCCAAATTAAATAGGATCATTTAAGAACAGATACATTTGCAGCATGAACCAGACATGCACGTTTCGGTTACTTAGCCCTTGTCAGTGACGACGTCTTTCGGTAAATTTTGAACATAATTTTATCAGATATTTTGTCATATTTCCTTGTTTGGATTAAGGATCACTGACAAGGGTTTGTAACCATATGGCCTCTCCTCAACAATATTTATGGTGAATTATCATTTTATGTTGGGGAATTTGCACACTGTAGAAAGAAGAATAGCGCTAAAGTAAGTCGATGCATTTGTCAGAATACGATAGTAAATAATTTCCCTTTCATGAAATAGGTATGATGTTAATATTAATTCACATAAAGATAATTTTGAAACGTTATTTGAAACAGATTCAAGAAATTAGAAATAAGTTTATATAAACTTTTAAGGGAAATATTTTCTTACCTTTAACATGTTTAATTGTAATATTGAATATTCAATACCTGGAAAGTCCAGAGATTGATGAGATTGATATCACAAATTGGCTTTATCATTGAGTTGGAGAAATGATTGTCAATTATACACGTGAAATACCAGCATATTGAGGTTATCTACGTACAATCCCTCATGATTTCAGCTACTTTTGTTGTTCATTCCGGGGTTCGCAACCGTTCCGATGGGAATTCTCACGATTTTGCCTTGCCTTCTCGACTTTGGAACTGAATAACTGTTCGGTACTTCTTTGATGTTTATTTGAAAAGGTTTAGAGAACCTTATCTTTGAGGGATGAACTCTTGTCCAATTTCCCTCCCATGTCTGAATACAATATCTCATATTTTAATTGTCAGAACTACTTTCTCGCATACTATGGATTCTGTCAAATTAAGTTTCGTAAAATAAACTTTGTTAATGCCAATGTTGTTTTCTTTCCACAACAAAGTACAGAACATTTATTAATCACACAACGCGAAGTACGAAGTATGACTTCAATTTGGTGCTCTATTGTAAGTGCTGTTGAGATTATCGTCAGGATCTTCTTTGACTCATTTGTAAGCCTGTATCGGCTTACAGGTTAAATACCCGAAACATGCATGTCTGGTCCATGCTGTTAATTTATCTGCTTTTAAATGATGTTATTGAATTTGAAGACGTTTACCATTGGCTACATGTGCCGTCGCGGACTCGTGGTCCACCAGCAGTGACGCTTACCGAGTGGTACAAATGTTAAACGTCTTCAAATTCTATAACATCATTTTTTAACATCCATTATTCTAACCATTTGTTCTTACTGATGTATTTGTTCTTTATCCTTTTAGTTCAGAATGTCAAAGCATGAAGTATTACTGAGTGTGGCCATAGATTTTGGTACAACATACTCTGGATATGCTTTCTCAACTAAAGGAGATTTCGAAATTGATCCAACAAAGATCTATGCTAATGAAGACTGGCCAGCTGGAAACATTGGTTTCTCTAGAAAAACACCTACAGTTCTTCTATTAGACTCGAATCAAGAGTTTGTGGCCTTTGGTTTCGAGGCAGAGCAAATGTACAATCAGCTCGCTGTTGATCAGGAGCATGAAGAGTATTACTATTTCAGAAGGTTCAAGATGAAACTTCATGGCGAAAAGGTAAGAGAAGAAGAGGAAACCATCTATATATACAAAATGGTGAAGTTATAAATATAAATCACACATGACCCTTCCATACAGGCGATTACAAAAAGTCTGAGAAGCCTAGTGATACGGAAATATTGGTTCAATATAAAGCAACTCAAATAAAAAGACAGTGCATTATAAAAGTTGAGGATGTTGAAAAAAATCAAGTGATTTGTCAAATGTCTTGTACAAATTCATTAATCTATATATCTTAAGCATGTTAAGATGATAGTCAAGGGACATCACAGATACAATTTATTGTTATATCTTTAAACTTTCCAAGTCAGTTGTCCTTTTTATGAGATCTATTAAATCATTTTGTTTACATAATTTAAACTATTTAAGGTTGTGAAGAATGATTTGATGTTAGAAGACGAAACGGGAAAGAAAGTCAATGCTGAAAAGGTTTTTGCAGAATCCATTAGGTACTTAAAGCAACATTTTCTCAAGATGTTAAATAACCAAGGAAAAGTGATTGATGATTCAGAAATACAGTACACCTTGACGGTACCGGCCATCTGGAACGACTCATCAAAACAGTTCATGCGAAATGCTGCTAAGAAGGTACTGCTTCATTTGGGGAAATTGCGTTCGAATACTCGTTTACTAGTTATTGCTTTTTTAGAGAAAAAAATATTATTTTGGGGGAAAATGCATATGTTATGAGATAAGAATAAACATCACTATGAAACTTCAAGTGATTACATTAATGTAAAGATGTCAGAGATGAACGTAATAAACCTTCATATTCGATGTTAAATGTCTTCAAATTCAATAACATCATTTAAGAACAGCATGGAACATACATGCACGTTTCGGGAACTTAACCCTCGTCAGTGATTCTCAATCTTAACAATGTAATATGGCCAAAGAGTGTGAAAGATCTTATGTCCAAAAATGTACCGAAAGACACAGCAGGATGGATGGGATATGATGCTACAGGACCTACTGAGGTTCATCAGCCCACAAAGTCCTTCTTTTCACATATTTCGTATTGAAGTGAAATGTATTTAAAGAAATGAACGAATGATAATTCTTTATAATATATTCTCAGTACAGTAATCGCTTAGCAATAAAATTGGTTAACAGACCAAAATGTTCTGTTGTAAATTCGAAAACTCTTTAACTCATGTACATTATTCTTTGTTTTTTCTTTCACTCACATCTTGAAAGTCTGTAGTCGATTTTCATACTCTTCAATAGAAATCCTTGATAATTTCAGGCAGGAATAGACGTCAAGAAACTGAAAATAGCTCTCGAGCCAGAGGCTGCAGCTTTCTTTTGTCAATATGAGAAAACAAAACGCAATGAAAACACATTCGCAGCTGCTGAAATAGGCACAAAGTATATGGTAATTGATCTTGGAGGTAAGATCAATTCATAAATGATTTTACTTTAAATTTCTATTTTCATAAAATATATCAATTTTTTTTAAATAGTACTAGTAGTTAAATTCTTAGTGAAATAATTTTCAAACAATATTTTCCATTATGACATTTCATTTCCACAAATAATTTTTTCTAAAAATCGAATTATTCAAAAAGTCAAAACGGTATTGACCATACAAAAACAAGGAACAAAGCTATATGTATTGCATATATATAGAAAACTTTCGTTTTAGGTGGGACGGTTGACATAGCACTTCATCAGAAACTGGAAAATGGTAGAATAAAAGAGCTTTATCAAGCCAGTGGTGGACCATATGGCGGAACAGCCGTGGACGAGGCGTACATACAATTACTGACTAGAGCTTTTGGAGGGCCTATGATGTATCAGTTTCGAAAGGAAAATACTTACGACTTCTTGGATATGATGAAAGAGTTTGAAGTGGCAAAGCGAAATCTTAAGCCTTCTGGTCGCTTATCATTCAACACAAGGCTACCTTATTCGTTTGGTTTATGTTGCAAGGAACAAAATGATGAGACCCTTGCAGAAATTGTGTCAGAAAACAATTTTCCTTTTAAAGGAAATATCAAGGTAATAGGTGATAAATTATCTATCAAAGCTGATCTTATGTTACAAATCTTCTCGACGGTAACTGCAAAAATTTCTGATCTCATTCAAGAGGTATTGTCACAACCTGTTGCAGAGGGCTGTCAAATTCTCTTGCTAGTTGGTGGATTCTCAGAATCTGAGTGCGTGCAACAAGCCATCAAAGATAAATTTGAAACCGAGGAACGACGAGTTATCGTTCCTGCTGAAGCAGGGTTGACAGTGGTCAAAGGAGCAACGATTTTCGGACACAAAAAGCACCTCGGGATCGTAACAGAACGAGTGATACGGTACACATACGGAATTGCCACCGATACGGAGTTTGATGCAAAGCAGCACAATCCAGAATACAAATTTCGGACAAGAAATAAAGATTTCATTCATACGTTTTTGTCTTTTATGGAAAAGGGAACATCAGTCAAAGAGGGGACAGTAATTAAGAAACAATACGAGTTTGAGGAGTTCACACGTGGTGCAGGCATTACTATCTACTCCACTACCAGAGATGTTAAGTTCATTCAAGAGGGTGGATTAGAAAAACTTGTACGCATAAATGTGGACAAAGACTCCGAAGAGTTTTTCGGTAAAAAAGTAAATATTGAAGTTTCGTACACATTCGGAGATACAGAACTCGAAATCCTAGTTCATTGTCCTCAGACAGGAAATTCGTTTCGTGCAAATGTTGCAAAAATATAATTAAATCATGGATGTTTGAATTACTAAGAAAGTTGAGAACGGTGTGAAAATGATAGCAATAAGCCGCTAAACAGACTTCGTTGTTATGTCAAAAACAGGCCTCACACTCAGAACATGGTTGTAAAGAAAGCAGATCCCCACTGTGTCACGTCTGTATTGTGAAACATATTATAAACGAGGTGTGATAAACTTGGACATAACCTCAGTGTCAATATATTGAACGAGTTTTCTGATTTTCTGTTTCACCTCTCGTTTGTTTGAACATTAACTTACTTCCGTCAGTACCGCACAAACTATTTTTAGTGTTACCTTACAACTTCGAGACGTAAAATTGTTTTTATATTGCTCTTCATCAGGTTTAAGCTAATGGCACTAAAATTGGATTGCTATCGACTAGATTTCCGAATCATTCTTACCATTCCTGCTGAGATGAATGAACACCATCCCTTTTGGCTATGGTTACATACTGGTGACCGTGTCATACTATCAATACTGGTGACCGTGTCATACTATCAATACTGGTGACCGTGTCATAGTATCAATTTGTATTATATGTGTCAAGCCTTCTTATACATAAGATCCCAACTACAGCGCGTGAGTAGTGTAGTATATACTTTACACCCACTTCCGGCCCCCTGCCATAGCACATTCCGGAACTTCCGGTTTAGAGTGTAGTATATACTATACACCCACTTCCTGCCCCCCTGCCATAGCACATTCCGGAACTTCCGATATACTATACACCCACTTCCTGTCCCTGTCATAGAACATTCCGGAACTTCCGGTTTAGAGTTCATTTCCTACTTCCTGTGCCGTCAAAACACATACCGGAACTTTCGGTTAAGGTTTCTTCCTTCCACTTCCTGTATTCATTTCGGATATTAGAGAATTGTAATTGGATACGTGTCATTTCGCTTTTTCGCCATTGCCAATTAACAACTTCCGGTTAAGCTCTCATCCTCTTTTTACTCATTCTGGACATAACCCTACTTCTCTACGTTTCTTACACACCCGTTACTTTTATTTGTGCCTTTTTAAGTGTATTTCAATGGAGTCTTCTCGCACAATTTTATTTGATTGTATTCCTTTTCTTTAATTACGACCTACTGACAATTCTTATTGACAAAGAAAATCATATCAAGTTGGAGAACATTTTTGCAGTGTATTGGTTATGTGCAGCACCCTTTGTGCAATTTGCAAAAATCTATAGCACATCGGGTGTAATGTGCAAAAATGTGTAGCATGCTAAATATAATGTGCTAATCAAACAAAGCATTGAGCGGAATGTGTAGAACATCTGATATACAATGTGCATCAATGTGTAGTACTGATACACGCACTAAATTTTAAGTGTATATCAATATCTTGAATAGCGAAGGATTACAAAAAAGGTCGAGTTTGAGTTAAATACCCAGTATAACATGTACATCAACGGCATCGGGTATGGCCTATATTTACCTGTGCAGACATGTTATAGATATCTAATAATAACGGTACGCGGACAATGTAAAATAAAGCTAAGTAGGTTGTTAAAAACATTTTTGCAGTGTATAGATAACGTGTAGCACACCGACTACAATGTGCAAAAATGTGCAGCACACCCGTTGCAATGTGCAAAAATGTGTAGCAGGCTTAATATAATGAGCTGATCAAACAGCGCATTTAGTGGAATGGGTAGAACATCTGATACCATGTGCATTAATGTTCAGTATTGTTATGCTCTTTCACTAAATTTTAAGTGTATATCAATATCTACGGAAGCCCGTTAGTGCCAAATATGAATTAATAAAAATGGAGGAAATGCGAAATACATTTAGGAAATGCGAAATAAATTAAGGAAAATGAGAAATAAATTTAGAAAAACGAGAAATAAATTAAGGAAAATGAGAAATATATTTAGAAAAACGAGAAAAATATTTAGGAAAATGAGAAAAATATTTAGGAAAATGAGAAATGTATTTAGAAAAACGAGAAACATATTTAGGAAAATGAGAAATATATTTAGGAAAAAACGAGAAAAATATTAAGGAGAATGAAAAATATACTTAGCAAAAACGAGAAATATATTTACAGAAGGTGGAAATATAAAAACAGGGAAACCACAGCAAATAATTAAAGCTTGACCTTGCCACTCCCGAAACATTAATGAGTAATGAATTACAGTATCTATTTATCAAGATATAAAGACTTCCTTGTATTTATTCCACTTCCCCGCAACTCCCGCTGCTTTTACACGAGAAATGAATCCTATGTATACGGGCAAAGATGCATGTGTAATATTATCTGTCTGGTATTTGGCATTGCAGCTCTTGCAAACATCCATTTCGAAGACTGTTTAGTTTATGATGCGCCTTGACCAATACCAATCGTTTATTTCTCTCGTTAAAGCAGCGGGGGTCGGGGAAGAAGTGGAAGAAATACAAGAAGGTCTTTATCTCCTGATAATCTCATTAATATTCTGGGATTGGTAAACGGAGAGTGTAGTGGGGGAATTTAATATTTATATACATATCGTATTTCTTTTGTGGTTTCCATTTATATCTATGGGGAGTGAACAGTACCCCTTCCGCCCCTCCCTCTCCACCCCGCCCCTAAGCTTCCTGCTCCCATCCCCTGAATTCCTCCTCCCTCCCCTTTACCCTCCCTCCCGCCACTCCCTTCTTCCAACCCCTGCCCTCCCTCCCACCTTCCGCCCCTGTCCCTCCCCTTCGTCCCCCCATTTCACCCTGTCCACTCCCTCATTTATATTTCCACTTTCTGTAAATCTATTTCTCATTTTCCTAAATATATTTTTCATTTTTTCCTAAATATATTTCTCATTTTCCTAAACATTTTTCTCGTTTTTCTAAATATATTTCTCATTTTCCTAAATATTTTTCTCATTTTCCTAAAAATTTTTCTCGTTTTTCTAAATATATTTCTCATTTTCCTTAATTTATTTCTCGTTTTTCTAAATATATTTCTCGTTTTCCTTAATCTATTTCTCGTTTTTCTAAATATATTTCTCATTTTCCTTAATTTATTTCTCGTTTTTCAAAATTTATTTCTCATTTTCCTTAATTTATTTCGCATTTTCCTAAATATATTCCGCATTTCCTCTTTTTTTATTTATTCATATTTGGCACTAACGGGCTTCTGTAAATATCTACAATATTTACCCCAAAAAAATCGAGGTAGGGGACACCCGAGGACGAATAAAGGAACTGCAACAAAAAGAATGACGAAACGTGTAAGTATTGTTATTGTTTATTGGTTGATGTGAAAAAATAATATTTACATTTACATATGTTTTTGAATTTTCTTACATATGATATATATGAAATTATACAGATTTTATTCAAGTCAATAGACAGATTTTATTCAAGTCAATAGACTCAAAAGCTATTAAATGCAAAACTTAATGTTGTAATCACCATTTGAAAAGCATGAGTCTCCGGATGATATTGTCGTCGTCAGACAGCCAATCTTTATTTCATAACACACCAAATAATTTCACGGTGCAGCTTAGCCGAGAAATACAATTTGATGGTTACTGGATGGTTGCTCTGACCGAGTTCAGTGTAAGTAATGGAAAACAAAGCAATCAAGGAAATATAGGAAGTCAAAAGTATAACGAAATATTCGTGTGGTGTGATATTTGTCAAGGCACATTAGTAGGCGGGAAGGAAATTCCTCTTTTAAGACGAATAACTCTGGATGCTGAAAAAGACTCAAACGTTATATTCACGTTACCGTATTATGTTCCTATGAGAATTGGACATTTGCTTCAGATTCAAATATCCCTAAAGGATCGAAATGGAAACGCACTATTATATGAAGACGTGGAAGTGACTCTAAGTCTACATTTCAATAAGTTTCCTTTTATTTTGTGAAAGTTACAACTCTTGTATAACAGTAGTACTCTAGCACAAAATAGATAACAAATGTGTCAGAAATGTCTGAATGTACTATAAAGATTAGACTGATGATGCAAACATCTGCAGTATTGTGCAAATAGCATTCAATAGCCTCAGATGCTATATATAAATCTTAAAGCTAGGAATTGTGACATTCATTTCTTATGCGACTGTTTATGGATCAACTTCGATGTAACTGGTGTTTAAAGACTTTCTCAAGACCTTTCACTTTAAAAAGACATAAAACTACATTCGTGTGTCGTGAAAAGGAAAGAATCAATCCTAAAGATATGTCGTCTAACTATAATCGCCATTCAGATGAAGTAGACAAAAGTTATAGAAGTGACGATGATTTATGTGGCAATTATGAGGAAGATTATTCAGAGATTAGTAATGAGGAAGAAGAAAGTGAAATAGAAGACAATGGTACAGACTCGGAAAGCGATGAAGAACCAAACAATGACAAGTTTTGGAACAAAGCTATGAACGATGTTTACAGCGACATGCAAGAGGAATATGAAACCACGTTTAAGAAATTACAGCAAAGTAAAGGAAATATATCTACAGACGAATTGGAAAAGAAGACATTTGAGAAGTTGAAACCACTTTATAATAATAAATTAAGACAATATTACTTAAACTTTTTCGAGCTTATGACTTCTTTACGCAACGATCCAATACACAAGAAGGTAATGGACACTGCGAAAAGATTGCGCGAGGATGAAGACTATGATGAAGACGAATCTGTGAAATACGCAGTTAAAAAAAGAAAGTTTTTAATTAACAGAAAGATCGACGAATATGATCCTCCACAAACCCAAAGTGATTAGTTCAAGCGAAAAGAGCATTACTTAAATAAAATATGTAATTTCATATATATCATATATATAAGAAAATTCAAATAAATGTAAATATCATTTTTTTTCACATCAACCAATAAACCATAAAAATACTAACACGTTTCGTCATTCTCTTTGTTGCTGTTCCTTTATTCGTCCTCGGGTGTCCCCTACCTCGACCTATTTTTGTAAACCTTCGCTATTCAAGATATTGATATACACTTAAAATTTAGTGCAAGGGCATTACAGTACTGAACATTAATGCACACGGTATCAGATGTTCTACACATTCCAGTAAATGCACTGTTTAATCAGCTCATTATATTTAGCCTGCTACACATTTTTGCACATTGCAACGGGTGTGCTGCACATTGTAGTCAGTTTGCTACACATTATAAATGTTCTTAACAACCTACTTAGCTATATTTTACATTGTCCGCGTACCGTTATTATTATTAGATATCTATTACATGTCTGCACAGGTAAATATAGGTCATACTCAGTGCCGTTGGATGTACTTGTTATACTGGGTATTTAACTCAACCTCGACTTTTTTGTTATCCTTCGCTATTCAAGATATTGATATACACTGTTAAAAAATTTAGTGCGTGTATCAGTACTACACATTGATGCACATTGTATATCAGATGTTCTACACATGCATTCCGCTCAATGCTTTGTTTGATTAGCACATTATATTTAGCATGCTACACATTATATTTCGGAAACAGAGATTTCAATATAACAATGTAATAGCCTTTCTTTTAGCATAAAATACAGCTATTTAAAGAGTGATATCACTCATGGACACCACGTGATGACCTTTAAGACCAAAGGTCAGCCAATCAAAATTAAATGACGCTCATATAACCATGTGCTTTGTCCACTCGGCGGCTTTTCTTTTAGCTACACATTTTTGCACATTACACCCGATGTGCTATAGATTTTTGCAAATTGCACAAAAGGTGCTGCACATAACCAATACACTGCAAAAATGTTCTCCAACTTGATATGATTTTCTTTGTCAATAAGAATTGTCAGTAGGTCGTAATTAAAGAAAAGGAATACAAGCAAATAAAATTGTGCGAGAAGACTCCATTGAAATACACTTAAAAAGGCACAAATAAAAGTAACGGGTGTGTAAGAAACGTAGAGAAGTAGGGTTATGTCCAGAATGAGTAAAAAGAGGATGAGAGCTTAACCGGAAGTTGTTAATTGGCAATGGCGAAAAAGCGAAATGACACGTATCCAATTACAATTCTCTAATATCCGAAATGAATACAGGAAGTGGAAGGAAGAAACCTTAACCGAAAGTTCCGGTATGTGTTTTGACGGCACAGGAAGTAGGAAATGAACTCTAAACCGGAAGTTCCGGAATGTTCTATGACAGGGACAGGAAGTGGGTGTATAGTATATCGGAAGTTCCGGAATGTGCTATGGCAGGGGGGCAGGAAGTGGGTGTATAGTATATACTACACTCTAAACCGGAAGTTCCGGAATGTGCTATGGCAGGGGGCCGGAAGTGGGTGTAAAGTATATACTACACTACTCGCGTGCAGCATGTCCGTTCTGATTTGCATTTAGTCACCTACCTAAACCATTGTTCAAAACTTGCGCAACTTTTCTGCACAAGTAAATCGATGACGTAAAAACAATGGAGAACAATCGAGTGCGCGATCTTGGTTATAAGCACTAGTAATTGCGATCTTCCGTATTGCATTTGGATATAAAAGAAGGGAGGATATAAGTAATTTTAAAAATCAATGATAGTGAAAAGATCTGAAGCAGTACCACCTTCCACTGAGCATCGTGGAACAGGATTACAACAAACAATACACTAGACAAAACAACTTCAACAATCAACAGCAAAGTTAATATCAGTTATGTAGGCGAAAAAGCCATCCATTAACGGATAGAACCAATTTCCGTGATAACTAAAAACTACTTGTATTTGAATATCCCCGTCAGCAATTTCATTTTAACTTCATTTTCGATAATGTAAGTTCAAACCCAAGACCTATGTCAGATAAATGTCACCCAAAAAATAAACAAAACAGAGTAAGTTGAAATTTGATTTTGATAATTTAAGCGATCTTTATTTCTTTTCAAGAGGTACACAAATAATTCATTCCAAGTGAACACAATGTTGATTTACCCTTCCGAACGCGGGAAAAATTTGAGAAATTCCATGACGTCACAATGCAGTTTCAATGTTTGACCAAGGTTCGAAGCTTGTTTGTCCGAGGTAAAAGCATGGTGAAGTCACGAAATTTTGCATTTTTTTCCGCAGTCGGAAGGGTCAATTGTTCCACCTTACATTCACATCTTCAGTTCCCCTCTACATAATCATCTATTCTACGCACAACATCCAGTCTTCCCATATACTGAAGGAATTGTCTGAGTGTTTCTATTGTAGCATTGGGTGAAGACGATGCCCAATCTTGTAGCAGGGCGTCACAAGGATCTCTTGGGGAGCGGTACTGCAGAATCTCTACGTCCCTCTGAGATTTTCCAAATTGTCCTGAAAGGGGAATATTGTGGAGTGTATGATCCAATCTTTAGTACATGTACATTAAATATCAAGAATTCCATTCTTATGTTACTATGTTACATAATACATGCTGAAAACCTGTGTAAATAAAAGTGTGAACAATTGATGTAGTAGAATTTATTGAATGTTTATGTTGTTAAGTATCCATGCATGCAGGTGACATTGTTCTGAAAATATAAGTCGTTACCGGTTGTATACATTGCCTGATTTATTTTCACTTATACAATAACTTCTATAGACTGGTACATGACTAATCGTTGAAATAAACTCAAATTCAGACCCTCTATCAAACAAAATTGAATGTGACTGACCATGCATTTATCAGATTAAAATGGTCTGATTCCCTAACTGGTGACATCTGAGATTGCTTTCATCAACAGAGCACATACAATGTTCCCTTAAAAATAGTCATACATGTACCAATAGTAGTGTAAATGAATGGAATTGAAATATATGTTCTCTAACACCAATTTTATTGTACTAGACACGTGTTTCGGATATTAATCCTCGGGAATTTAATTCTTTTTTTCGGATATAAAATTTCGGATATTTAATTTAATATTATATTTAATTTAATATTATATTAAATCAAATGGAAGTCACTCAATATGATCCTCAAAATGGTTACACGTCCGTCATTCACAGGTTAATGGTCCAAGGATTTACAAACTCAGGAAAGCAAACGGAGTAGAAATCAACTCAACGTCTTGCATGCATCTAGCAATAGCGATCCCCACAGGGGAAGTGATATCATGTGTCATCAGAGAGCGAGCATCCTCTGTCTCCAGACAATTTATTTCCTTTTCATTTTTGTATAAACTTAACCGTCATTCAAAAAAAAAACCCCAAAACATACCTGCTAGTTCTCTCCAGTCATGTCCTAGTGGATTTTTCAAATTTAGGTCGTCACAAATGTCCGAGTAGAGACGAGGTGGTAGGTCCAGTACATTCATGTCCCAAAGAACGCTTACTTGTCTGGAGAGTTGTGGTCTTCTTTCTCCATCATCTTGAATACAAACCTACATGAAAAAAGATTTTTTTTACGTTTAGGAAGGTCACATAACACACCTGTAAAACTGACTTTTGTTCGAGATAATAACAATGTTGGTTTTACCTGCCCAGAACGTAAATTGAAACGTCTTCCTTTGCACCAAAATTCCTTTTCCTCTGGTAAATGAACAACTGCATTCCCTCTTTGTTGAGACCCGTCGCTCTTAACATTCTCATATAGCGTAAAAATGTGCTTCTCCTTGAAAATATAAGTAAGAGCTTTAATCTAAAAGTCACTCATCCTAATGAAATACAAAAATGTATAATTACACACATATAGAATCCAGCACTAAATTACAATCTTTCTATCACGTTTGCCTTTTATAAGCCTTTGTCTAGATATTGATGGACCCTTTCTTTGACGAATAGCTAGGTAAAATTTTGGATATTGCATATATTTGCTAAAAGTGCACTTATGATATTTCGAAATTCAATAGATAAAAGTCTGATATATAGTAATGAAAGTATCTTTCAAGTATACGTATAATAGTTTGATTTGCTAATAATTGTAAACGTCTTCAAATTGAATAGCATCATTTAAGAACAAATAAATTGGCAACGTGGACCAGACATGCACGTTTCGGGTACTTAACCCTCATCAGTGATCCTAAATCCTAAATCTAAACAATGTAATATGCCAAAAAAAGTATGAAAGTTAAATAATACCTCATATTGACAATAGTCATGGTCTCCTTCAAATGGACACATGATGCCAATCTTAAACCTACATCTTCTGAAATCCCTTTCCACAATGTTACACACACGTTGGCAAAGCTTTCGTGCAAAGCCCAGACATTTCTTCTGCTCTTTTCCTCGGAGAACAAGTTTCAATAGTTGTTGTGTTGGGGCATTTTTCTCCCTTACATCTAGTAACTCAGCTTTGTAGCTTATGGTCTCACGATACACAAAGAGGCCTTTAGACGTACTTACATTCAGGTGATAATTTCCATTGGTTCCTATGTCAATGTGACTTTCCGCCGTACACTGACAAATGAACCGAGCAAATATAAACCTGGGAACGACAGGCCCGAAGTCCATGTAAATAATTGTGTCCGTCTTTTTATCATCCCAGTAATTCTGAGGAAAGGGAAGGGTATCTTTCAGTAGTGGAATCAGTAAGTAACATTCGTCCCCACTTACGTTACGTCCATCAACTCCAAGATCCAGCTTGCACAGAAGATCTAGATATTCCAACAAGGATATAACTGTATCGACGCTGACTTCGTCACTCACCAATGGATTCTTCTCGATTATATGCAGCAGGAGACGCCGAGTACAGATTCCTAGATCGGCTACCGTATTCCAGTCCAACATAAACTCTGCCAATCTCTCGTACCGTGGAGGCGCTCGGACAAGGCTAGTCATTATGGACACCAGAGCTTTTGGATCCAAGACTACCAACTGATTTTGGTTGTTGTCATAGGAATTGTATATTATTTCTCCACATTCATGGAAATAGCACAACAAATCTTCTAATTCGCCTGCACCAGAGATGTCGCATTCGTGTTCTTTGCACATCTTCTCAATGTTTTCTAGTGTCTCTATAAGTTTGCCCTGATCTCTGCATTCATTTATCACTCGGTAAAAGTATAAATACTTTATAGGGTACTCCGGTTTCATTGAGTTATGAGCAAAACTAAAAAGTTGTTCTCTTAGTCTGGCATGATCAGGATCGTTTGGATTTCGCAAAGAATTTTCTACGGGAAAAATAGGTCTGTCGTCACATTTGTTCCACACCAGCATGTTATAAAATTGTCTTGGAATTCCATTCAAGATTTTGTTACATAGAACATCGATGTCTTCTTTACTAAGACTCTTGTCATCTCTATGTGTACCCACTATGAATGTTCTTACACTAGGAAAACGATCATGGACAAAGATCGCTTGAAGCCAATAAATAATCTCAGCAAAGCAATACTTGAAATTTCTTTTTGCCTCTGCAAAGTTAAATACTATGATATATACACAATGACCCATCATGTAAATATGGTGGACGGAATGATACAACGGATGACCTGCAAAGTCCCGAATGACGAATTTCAGACTAGCTTCACTTTTAGAGTCTAAGACTTTGGTTGCATTCGTAATTGTAGCTTTGGGTGCCGCTTCCACTTTGCCTTCCAACATGGCGTGACAAATTTCAACGAACAAAACAAAAAGTAACCCAAACAAAGCGTTCAGGTACCAGAGTCGGTGATACCTCCAACCAAGTATATAAACAATGAATACGCCTGGTACGATGCCTGCAGCATAGCAGACAAGTCTACGATGGCGTCTGTCTGATGCAAGTATCTTAAGGTATGGATTCAGAAACTTAATGTAAGTGTCGAAGCCTAGTTTGATAAAGATAACGTGAGAATACCCGCATCCTAGACCGCTTATTGCTGTGAAAGTGAATGATTTTGGAATGAAGTGGCCAAGTATGGACAAAAACAATACGATCGTTCCGATAAGTCTAGGGTGCCTTAGGGTCCATATTCCGATAAGAATGGATAATGTAAATACATGTAAATGAGGTTCACTAAACACATTTTGTTCTAATATAGAGTTTTGCCAAGGAGGCTTTGTCACACAAAGGACAAAGCAGAATCCGAGAGCGAATGATAAACCCATGGTAAAAGCCATCACGGCGTGGATAGAAGAGTACAACAAAAACGCATATAATACTGTCTTGGCGATGCACGACTTAGAATATATTTCTTCAAATTTCACAGGCATGTTCCATCGGAGGAGGGAATCCGTATACAAAACCAAACACAACACACCGACGGCCATTCCGAAGCCATATCTCATTGTGTCAAACAGCAACATGCCAGAGAAGGCAAAACTCACAATCAACATTAAAGGAAACCATGGGATATCTTCAAAGTAGTGAGATTCGGCCAATGTGAAATACAGAAAAAGCATGATGTACGATAAGACAAGTGCTTTGAAGAAAGACTTTATTTCATCTTTATGTTTTTGTCCTTTTCTGCTTTTATGCAGTCGTTCTCTCACGTGTTTCCCTACAATAAGATCACACTCTTCCACGTTGGCTTTTCGCAAATCTACTTTCGTCCAAGAGGCATTCGAACTCGGACTTGTTCCTAACGTCTCCACCAGCTCATGTTCTATGCCAACTGTACTCTCTTCCCGTTCATTGAAATCCTCGCCAACTAAGAGTCTGCGGAGACTTGTTTTACCCTGTGCCACCTTCCCGACTATATTTACAACCAGACGATAAGATTTATCTTTGTCGTGTTGAATGGCCTGCGCATGCGCCTTTTTGCCCTCTGGACCATAGATATAGGCCATTCCTGTAGTCAATTTCATGTCATATAAAGCACGACTGTCGCTTTTATCCATCTTCCTTGGTTATAATCTTTTATGTTTGACTGTGAAAAAAAGAAAAGAAGAAAAGATTATCTGATATATAGTTTGAGTTAAATGTGTACGGAATGTAAAATTTTAAGTTTTGATTGCAAATAAATAGGTTTATACATGTATAGAGCGTCGTAGACCTGCAGACTGACAAGATTTTTTAGAATCTAATAATAAACAGATTTATAGAGCGACGCACACATGTCTGTGGTAAGCAAAAAATTTAAACTTCCATTGAAAAAAATCCCCAATGAAAAGATCAAAGGAGCTGATAAGATAAGGGCCGTTTTTAGCCCTAAATCTTATGCCCTATTTCTTCCGCATGACGGTACATATGCAGACAAAAGATAATCATTATTGAAGCAGAATGTATTTGAAGACTTTTTGTATGTTTTACTTTTCGATGAAATACTCCGAAGATTCTAAAATGAAGGTCCAAAGAGGTAGGGGGTACTCGGTTAATAAAACTGATAATATAGACCAAAAACGTAGAAATTTTAGATTATTTGCCTAAAATAGATAAATGTTGACTAAAAGATATCAAATATATCTACATTGTAAACCATAAATACATTTCGAAAGTTCTATCTCCTCTAATCGGTAAATAATGAATTCCGGTATCGTATAGAGAACCTTCCCCCATAGAGATTCTTCCCCCCGGAAGGTTTTCTATGTAGAGAACCTTCCCCCGGAATGTTTTCTATATAGAGAATCATCCCCCACGGAAGGTTTTCTATATAGAAAATCATCCCCCAGGGGGAAGGTTCTCTATATAGAAAACGTTCCCCCATCATAGAAAACCTTCCCCCCAAATCCGGAAAGTCATACGGATTTTTTATATCGTCTTTGGTTTTTGAATTTCTACCATGATAGATCCATGGAAATTTAAAGATAACGTGCTATTTGAAATAAGATTTAGAGTGTTTTCAATTATTCGAGGGATAATAACTAAACATATGAAAGACCAAACGAAAAAATAAATAGGACTTGAATATTTTTTTTCTCTCTTCATATGGTTTTTTTTTTTCGATCCAGATCCTTGGAGTTCAGTGTGAAAAGTAAACATCAAATGTTTCTTAATATTTTTTCTGTGATTAATATCTTTAGACCGTATTTGTTCAAAATGTTAAATTAATTAAAACACATTCACCCATATACAAAATGAATATGTAAATAAAATGAAATAAAATTAAATTGATTCATTCGACCTCATGCGTTTTTTATTTACGCGCGTCGATGCTCCGAAGTGTTTCATCAAGTATATGTCTTTTTTAAACAAGAACATTGTAAATATGCTATAGATGGCCGTCTTTAGTCGGCACCGGTTGCCCATTTGTCTAGTTCATTTTGTGTGGTCTTTTGTGTTTGATATTTCGATGTCGTATTTTGTGTTTATTTGTTCCTTTTGCGTCTCTTTTTTATGCTTGTCTACTCTATGTTTTCGCAAAGGGATAGGTGCTGCAACTTAGTCTTGTAGGAGATCCCACCCTTTCTTTCAAAAGCACATCAAGTACATCAAGTACATTTCGTTGGTTTGATGGGTTCTGTTATATAAATAACTTCCGTATTATAAATATAAACACTTATTTCTTGTTGAGCAGTTAAAATCGTTCCCCGTGACTTGACTGATGTTTGTTAAGTTTATTAATTACTTCTTTCAAGCTCGGTCACTTAAAAAAAACTTTGTTTTGGCCCTTTATCAATTTGACATCATTTATATTTTTTGCTATTTCCCGAAACTTGCCATTTTGTCGAAAAATATCATCGAAATTTAAGGAGGTTAACATCTATTTTGAACATAATGTTTTTGGATATGCTGCTGAATCGACCCTACAGGAAATTTGTAGCCGCGCACTCTGTTAAGTAAATGCAAAAATTTAAATTCTAGAAATAAAACCAGAGGATGCTAGTGAAATGAATTTATGTGGCTTATAACAAGCACTTTGGCTGCAGCATCACTGAGGAGAATTTGGTATCCGAAACACGTGTCTGGTGCATGAAAATTGGTTTGAAATTCAAGAAGGTATAGAGTTAGAACACATCCGTATTATGAAGGTATATTC